>JAZGTK010018399.1:0-11862 GCA_036877625.1 Ambastaia sidthimunki | reverse complement strand
TGATTACTAAAGATTTGGTTTAAATCTAAACTGGTTTTCAGTGAAATCCGTGTGTGTTACTTACACATGCAGAGCTCTGGACACGTGTTCTCCTGGGGCACGTATGATTCATCAACGAGCAAATTACATTTTGTTCTTGTAAATATTTTTAAAAAACTCACTTGAGATGAATGTGACACTGTTTCAGAGCTTCTGCTGATTGATCATTCATTTCAAAATGCATTATGACATACAATTTCCTGCTTCACAGATTCTATATTTAGTATTACTCCTCTAGTGGATGACTCAAAAAACCTTTCTCTCTCTGTCTCTCTCTCTCTCTGTTTCTCTCTCTGTCTCTCTCTCTCTGTCTCTCTCGCTTTCTTTCTCTCTTTCTCTGTCTCTCTCTCTTTCTCTCTCTGTCTCTTTCTCTCTTTCTCTCTCTTTTTCTGCTGCGTTGTCAGCGTTTTTTTTTTTAAAGAGAATTCAATCAAGGTGTGTTCCACTCTCTTTGTCCTTTAAGATTTAGATGGATCACAGTGAAATATGTCTTGCTGTGGAACTGTGGGTGAAATTGCAAAATGCAGCCGTAAATGTGACGAGGGCTGCCGCTGTCCTGCAAGTTTAACTTCCACAGCTTGACCTTTACAGGCCGTCCGGTTCTTTTGTCATTGTTTAAAGACTGTCTGCATTTCCTGACACGATCCCTTAACCTTGAGCCTCAGTCCTGGCCTTTTCTGGAGCTCACAGAGGTAATTACGAAGCACTTTCTGTCGTACTATCACAGTTTCAGATGAGAAATTACAGGCACTTCACCTCGGCCGCAGCGTCACCTTGAACAATAGCGGCTTCTCCGTAATTAGCACCACTGAGCCACTCTGAGGTTGAATATTAAAAAGCTTGGCCTCTAAAGTCAACAGAGCCTTGAAAAGCTGACCCTGGATCAGACTCTGAATTAAAGACGTGACAGTATCAGCAAACAGTCCCTGCGTTGTCCTGGACAATGAATCAACAGATCTTTTACTCTGCTAAAAATGTATTTTTTTACGGCACATTTTTAAGGTCACACCAAAGCTAAGGAGATCATAAATCATTCAAATCAAGCTAGTTTTTAGTTTGTTTGTGTTGTGCACCTCACACAGCGAGTGTTTTGGAAGTTGGAGGCTACTGAGACACCAGATAACAGGTGCTCACGTAAAACACACACACACACACCTGTGGAGGAGCAGGAATAGCTTTGAGGAACAGACATCCTGGAGCCAAAGGAACCGGATCAGGCATCAAGAACAGGAATAATATCACTGACACTGTGTATACTGACCCACGGTTACTTACTGTAGCTGTCCAATGAGGACATACTATAGTCTTCTGTTGTTTTAAAATAAAGCTAAGTATAGCTTTATAGTTACTACCCACCCCCCTCCACACACACACACACACACACACACACACGTGTTTACTTATTATTTACTTTTTGTCGTTTTTATCTTTTAGCATGTGCCCAAGTTTTTTTTATGTGTAGCTAAACACACACACACACACATGATTATTTGTGAGTCAGTTTCTATAAACTACAAATAGCATGACTTGTTATATTTTCACGTACTGCAGTTCTCAGTAAAGAGCATGTTTAATTTTAGGCAATATTTACCGCAAACTGTAACATTTCAGGCTCGGAGCCAAAGGTTGGATATGCACTCAGGTGTAAATATGCTCCATGTTTTCTTAATGTGCTGATGTGGTAGAGTGAAGATTAGCTTGGAGATGTTTTCTCTATTGAAGGTCACTGTGGGCAGAAGGTCTGGAGAGCATTAAATATACAGCACCTCTGTGGGCAGGTTGAGAGCTGAACCTGGTGTCTCCTTTCTAACTGTGAGGATGCTGGTTTTATAAAAACCTAATGCTTCCAGAATTAGCTGGACTTCTAGCTAATAGGGAGCGTTCTCAAAACATTGTCTATAAGGTCTCTAAATGTTCCAAAAATGTTATTGCAGTAACATTAGTAAAACATTTTTTTATGTTATATGTCATATATCAAAAACATTTTTTAATTGTTATTTTTTAATTGTTAGTGGACCGTTTGGAATGCATTACAAAATCAGAAAATGTTTGAATATTGTTCTTATAACCAAGGATTAACATCTATGCAACGTTTAAAAAAATGGACGCTTTGAACGGTGCTAGAACTTTTAAATAACATTTTTAATGTTACTTATTGAAAATATTAAGGAAACAGTCCCAGCTAATAATTTTAGGCTGTAAGAATATGGCAATATACATGTAACATCTTCAGTCTTTTCATGATATTAATGTAGGCCGGCCTCGAACCCGGGTCTCTTATGAGCACCATAGCTCAACTTGTTAAACACTTGCACTCACTAGTGTTTTTCACAGGGAACCCAGACGTAATTATATTGAGTTAAGTGGTAAAATGACGCTTTTTAGTTACAACTTTTAGTTGTAAATAACCAATTCAGGGAAAAAAATTGTAAATGTCAGTTCTATTCCTTTTTGCTAATGAGGTTTATTTCATATTTATTTCATGGCCCTCATTCGCCGTGACACAGGGTGTAAACCTGGTCTATTGCAGGGCTCTTAATGGCTAAATAAAAGTCACATTTCGAGTGGTCGCAATATTCGCAACGTTAATTTTATATAGCCCACGATATAGATATATATCACCCAGCCCTGTATTCCTGTAATATAACACCAGCACACAAACTCAAGCAGTACTGCTGGGACAGAGAATCAGTTCTGTGAGACCAGTGTGCACACACTCATATTCAAAGTGTTCTGAGTCTGAGAAACAATGAATGACTGATGTCATTAAACTCAAGGGTCTGCTTTTCTCCATCTCTTAGTTAACCTTCACGTTTTTATTTCGGAGGGTCGGCTGCGTGAAATTAAACTACAGCTTCGAGTCGAACAATCAAAGACAGGCGAGAGCTTGGCTGAGACTTTTTCTCCCTTTAACAGGCTTAATTTTTCATGACATAGATGATGGTTTTTACACATGGGAGGCTGATATTGTAATCCATAGCCGTTGGGTTTGTGTGGATGTTATTCTTTGGTTATAAATCATTCTGAGTGAGGGGTCTGTGCCTCCGGGACTGATTTAAAAGTGACGGTATTGTGGTAAAGAAAAGCCTGAATGTTTTTCCTCATGCACACTTCCCTGTGAAGTTTGGGACGAACTGTCATTCCGCATCTAAATCGCTGTTCTTCAAAGTACGGAATGATGGTGTGGATGCATGCAGAAGATATTATATGTGCAAGTGGCCTTTTCAATGTATTTCAGCTGTCAGCAGGTGTCTGGGTATTGGTTCTGAAGAGCTTGCATTCAGTTAAAGGGGCAGTGTGTAATTTTCTAAGCTGTTAGGGGCACCCGACCGAATTGTTTCCTGAAACTGGGTTTGAACAGACCATAATTAAAGTCATCATTCACTGATAATCTTCAGCTGCTGTTAACTGCTACAACTGAGTCCTCGAATCAGTGAGTTAAACTCAAGCACTACATCAGTCTGATATATAAAGGACTCACTCATATGGGTTATGTGCACTGAATTGATTAATTCATTAGAAAGATCCAACATAAATGGAACATTTGTTCACCAATCAGACATTTGTGGCTTCTCTTATAACAGCAGAGCTAAATTGTGATACTTGGTGTGTTTTTTTACAAAAAGCTTTCAAATGAATTTTTAGTGCCTTTGTCATCTTTATATAGTGTCCTTATTTTACATTTATGCATTTGACGTTGCTTTTATCCACTTTTGGTGCATTCAAGGTATATCAATTTATGTGTGAACCTGGGAGTCGAACCCACAACCTTTTCCACTGCTAACACACAGAAAAGGGCAAAATCTGGTTTGGGGTGATATGAGCCGAAAAAATTGACGTTTTCAGTTTGGGGAGAGCTGTTCTTTTAAGCTTGGATAGATGTTTGTAACATGCAAATTTTCCATCACCTTTGTGTGTAGTTTTCACACAGAGCTTTGTAAAGCATATTGCAAAATGCTTATTGACGTTTTAGAGTCTCATTTCGGTGCCCCAGAAACGTAAAATCGTTTCAGAATCAGTTGTACTTGCAGGTTGTCAACAATATTATTAAATAGCTTGAAACTAATTTGTAATACCCTTCTTTGTATTGTGAATGCAATCAAGAGCCCTGGACTACAGGAAAGCCTGTAAACATTCAGAGCTGAGTATTGTTTTGCAATGCCCTACAGTAATTACTCAAAGTCAATGGCTTGTTAACAACGCCATCACTTTTGTTTACTTACTGACATTGTGTGAACCAGGAGTTTGATGTGCTTGTCAGACCAAACACAGACTCATTAGTAACAATGACAACTAATGGTTTTCATCTTAATGTATCTCCAGACATGTTTTGGAAATGGGTGAAAAGAATCCGTTTTCTGTTTCTGAAGTGTTTACACTGCACAGGGAAGCTTTGACATCAGTTGCGATATCTTTTTGTTAGTGCTTCAGTACATTAGAAATGATCATGTAAATGTCAGGCTTTTGAAAGTAAGATGTTTCAATTTAAAGCTACAGCAGATATTTAAGAGTGTAGATATTTGGATCAAATGCAATGATTGGATGAGCAATTTCTGGTCCTGCATCTTTTACAGAAGATATGTATTTTTATATATACAGATAGAGACCACTTTACTTAGTAATTGCTATCAAGATGAGAAGAACTTTCAACTAACATAAAAAAATTGTCTGCCCTGCCTTAAAATCATTTTCTTTCCTGACAATCATTCTTCTGTGCAGTGATTGTATTTCAATAAGGAATTTTCCAGAGATGCTGATTCCAGTTAAGACCATCTTGATCAGGGAAGCTTGACTCCCTCCCTGGAGGGAATCCGTAATCCTCCGTTGGATGAGATCACTGATGCTAATCCGTATTGAAGGTATCTGGAGCGTGATGCTAGGCTCCACTGCCTCTCCTGCTCTCCATGCCATCTGTAGCCCTTTCTGGTCCCCTCTCTGTAAGGTAGGGGTAGCTCAGATGGACGTCAGAAGGCAAAGGATGGTCGAACCCAGGACCAGACGTCTGCTGTAGAACGCTCGCCCTGGTGTTCAGCCAGCTTAGATCAGGGACCACAGGGATGTGGCCATATTGTGGTGCTGTGAAGGCCAGCTGGTGGGTTTACAGCCCTGACATTGGTGGTTTTCGTGTCCTGAAGCTAATTTCCTCCCAGTTAGCACAGCTTAATAATCATTTCAGGTGGAATGAGTGATTTACTGTAATGACTGATTTGCTGTGTTGTAGTTTGCAATGAGGTAATTAGGATTTAATTAAAAAATTAAGTTCATTTAATTTAATAATTAGGTATTTAAAGTTTAACGCTCTAGCATAATTATTTTCTCCAAAGATATTGCGCAACTGATCTGCTTATTTATGAGTCTTAGCGTTTTACAGTAATGCCTGTAAAAACGAGGACTGTAAAGTTTACGCTACAGTAAGACTGATGTACATAAGTTGCAGTGCTTGCGCATCTTCTCTACTGTAAAATATTGAGAATGTGAACGGTATAGACGTTTCAAAGCCTTTTCTTTATGTACCGCCGCATGTAAAGGCTTTTCTGAGTACTGATGTGAAGCAACTAAATCTTGATGTTCTTGGAAAAACCTCTTGCATCTGTCGTCTTGAGTTTAATCTATATTTCCCTTTCACCTGGAAGCATGAATCTTTATCCTCGCTGAAGTAACGGCCACATAAATCCTCAAAATAATAGTGCTTTAGATATTAGGGTGGTAAGCCACGAGACCGCCCTGCTGTGTTTCCTCTATGGTTAGAAGGCAGTGATGGATTGTTATAAGAGTTTTGACCTCTAGAAACTACATCAGCATCTCTGCATCCCACAGACTTGCTGTTTCCATTGAACTGCATGTTAAGATGCCCCCCAACTCCAAATTACAAAAGACGAGCCAATGGGCAACGAGGACTACCAGTCAGGGTTTCAAGAGCTCATCATGCACGGGAAATCTTGAAATCTTGAAAAAGTTATTTAACTAGGTAA
Source organism: Ambastaia sidthimunki (assembly GCA_036877625.1). Classification (NCBI taxonomy): domain Eukaryota; kingdom Metazoa; phylum Chordata; class Actinopteri; order Cypriniformes; family Botiidae; genus Ambastaia; species Ambastaia sidthimunki. The sequence continues at coordinate 5,851 of JAZGTK010018399.1, read as the reverse complement.
TTGCTGTAGAGTCATTGTTTTTAAAGGAATAGTTTAAATTGTTTTTGGTCCTCATTTATTCACCCTCATGTTCTTTGTGACAGACTTTCTATTGTGTAACACAGTAGGAGTTATTTATAAGGAGTTATTTGTTTTTCACATAATAAAACTATAGTTAATAAGCTAAATTTTGGTAAATAATGTCTTAACTATCTGCTAAACTTCTTTCCACAGAAGAAAGTCATAAGGGAGTGAGCGTGAGGGAGGAAGAGAATAAATGACAGAATTTCCATGTTTATGCCAACGTCTCCTTCAAGCTTCATTAGCGCAACACGCACAAAAGGTTCCAGTCCCTGTACGGACTTTTGTGCTGCGTTTCTATCTCCAGAGCTCTGATGTGTTTTCTGTTGCTGTTTCCATGAAACACACAGAAGGATTAAGTGTGAGTCTCGTTGCCCGACAGGCGCCACAGGAATTCTGCCCCTTATAGTCTTTTGCGATGGTGAAAGAGATCGTTGCTATAATCGCTCAGCTCCGGGGCTGGAAATAGGCCCTGGACTGACCACAGCATCCGAAGGTTCTTCGGAAAAGGTGAGGTGAACCGGCTGGCCGGCGTCAAACTCTCCAGGGATGCACACGTGGTTGAACTTTGGCTGTAAACCACATTGCCTTTATCCCCCTCCCATAAGGTTCCCAAAATAAAATGACCTGCTCGCTGTTTCTCTCTAATCTTGGAGGTAACCGATGCCTCATCCCTATCTATAGAACGTAGAAGCGTTTCCGTGGTTGCGGTCCTCTGGCTTGTGTTGACGTTGGAGACGGCATGAAAATCCGTACCTGCAGTTATGTGATGGATGAATTAGAGTCTGTAGACCACCTCAGGGTGCCGTTAAGTGACGTGTTGCACAGACGTTTCTGTTGAAGGTGCTCACGGGAATCTTGTGTAATTGGATGAGCTAAGGTCGTCTTGACCATTTCACAACTTTTTGACAGTTTGACAGTTCCATTTGCGTCTTTACATATTTTTTCATGAATTTGACTGATCCCACAAAACCTGTGCTAAAAGAATATTTCGGATGGATTTCATCATTCTTGTACTTTAAGAAACCTTTACATAATGCACTGTTTGAAATATGTCTTAGCTGCTCTGGTTTTTTGGAAGTAATTAAGGCAGAAATACCAGGGGATGAATGTGAGTTGATTAGATCATATATTCTCAGTTATTCTGTATCTGGAAGCTCTGTGTGTGTTTGCCTTCCTCAGATGGAATATGTCATTTGTCTGTGAGCTAACGACTGCTGAAATTTAGCTTCCATCCGCAAGTACTTTGTCTTGTAGCTTCCACCTTTTTAATTTGTGCTTATTTTCATGGTGCATGCGAGCTGTGCATTTTATCAATGTTTGCCTCAGAATCAAACTCATGACTGTGCTAGTTTCTTGCTGCATGCATTGGTTAAGCTTCAGAGACACTAATACTAATCACAAACAAGCCAATTAATTGTTGTCATCATGTTTTTTTGTTATATGGAATTCTTGATTCTAATTGGTTCGTGTATTGACCGCTGAACTGTTTAAATGACTGCTGCCCAGGCAACCTAACTCCTGCGCATCTTTGCTAATTTAATGTCTCTGTAATCACCCGCTAGCCACTAGCTTTCTTCACACGTTTTTTTTCTTCACAATTATTTTCAATCCAAATTAATATTCTACGACCACGTAGTTATTTATTTGGCATGTAAATGTGCAATTGCAAAATAAAACCCCTTTAGGGTGATACTGTCTTTTGCAGTATGAAATCGTCTGTACAGTATATTATCTCTTTATTATTCAAGGACTGAACATAAATAAACGTTACGTTTAGAGCTATTAACACTGTTTAATATTCTAATATTGTGTGTCTTAGAGCGCAGAATTCTTTAAAAGTTCAATTCATTTTTTAGAATCTGAAAGTCACAATGAATAAATGAATAATCAAGATTCTCGGCTTAGTGGATTTTTTATTATCTGCAATTATTAATAATATTTTCTGAATTCTTTGACTTGAAGGGGTAAGAAGTCTCTTTTGACCAATGAGCAGAAAGCAGAACTTTGCTTATAAATCTGTACGTGCTTCGAGGCCTTTCATCTCCTTTATTAAAGAATTCATATACAGTGTGTGAAAAACGTCAACTTTAGTTACAATCTGCAGGCCGGGCTTTTTCTCTGAGGCTGTACGCGTTAACGCAGGGTTGACGTTTGTTTGTGCCAATTTGTTTAGGTTGTTCTGTCCTTTTGCTCTGGAACATGCTTATCTGCTGTTACGCTGATGGATGGGGCCTTGGGTTTACTGTTTAAACTGAAGATTGAGGTGGCGGGTCTGTGTTTTCCTAGTTTTTTCATTCACTTGCTCTCTCTGCCTACCTGTGTGGTCTCCTGCCTCGTCAGCACAGGGCTGACAGACGGCTCAACCCTGTCGTTTGTCTCCCAGCGCTGTTCGTGTTTGTTCAGATCTGAGGTCACGCTGCCTGCTGAGGAGTTTGAACTGCATCTGATTCCAAACTTACCTGATCTAAACTTCCATTAGACTTTCACAGCAGGTCTCAGAGGAGCCGGTGGAACATGTTTGCTGTCGCTCGCCTGGTTTCGTTGCTGGCTTTGCTTAAAGCAGCATGTTTAATATGAATAAACGATAAGGCTTGTTGGCATAATGTTGATTTTCGCCAAAAGATATTTTGATTTGTCCTCCAGTTTTTAAATAAGGTTCTAGCATATAAAGCGAGGTAAATGTGGGGTGTCGAGTGAGTGTTAAAAAAAGGTTCAGATTTATAGCCAATTTTATGTAGAGTAATAAATATTAACACCAGAATCATATATTTATATAATAACTAGAATTTTACAAATAATTCATTTTTTTAAAGACAAATATTTCTGTTTTTTTAACCCCATTGATTTCCATTCTAAGTTTATTTACTGTAATCACTCAACACTAAGGGACAACTTAATATAATTTTTTGTGGTAACCAAACCTTAATTCATGTAATTATGGGACATAATTTAACATTATGGATCATTGAACAATTTAATAGTTTAAAAATACGTGCTGACATTATCAAGCCAGGATTATCATTTACCCATAAATGCTTTGTTCTGCAACAATATATGTAAGAAATGTAATAGTTTGGAATGTACGTTTTAAAAGTTATAAAAGTTACTGCTCTGAATGTGAGCAAAATGACTGGCAAACTTTGTTGACCTGCGTCGTGCACTCAGATGCTGCGTGAGTATTAAATAAAGGTCAGGCTTATCAGCAAATGTCACTCGAGAGCCACGAGTAACTTGAATAAATGCTGTTTGTTTACTTGCATTTGTGGGATAAAACCCTTTTGAGGTGAATTTCTAAGTATAACCTTTGCTGAGATGCTATTCTGTGGATTGGCAGACTTTTCGGAGACCGTCTGTTATAGACACAAAATGTCTGACAGTCATTTGATTTGTTTGTTCAGCAGGGTCTTACTCTTTCTTCTTTGTTGAGGTGTGGGGTCCGTTTAATGGCTCTGGACTCACACGTTCCTCTAGCAGTTGATGTTTTCTGCAACAGCTTGTGGATTTTAAGGGCCTTATTTCGTTTAATTATCAATATTTTGGTGCTTGAATGTAGAGGACAAACAAAAAAATGGATTTTAAGGTCTTGGCCCTTGTTAGCGAATTCCTTCTCTGAACAGAATTCCGTGTACGTTTCCAGAGAAACGCTCTGGCCACATGAATGCATTTCTCAACATTCTGTGTTATTTGTTTGTTATTTGTACCTCTACATCTGTTTTTGAACTTTTTTCAGTTGCTGAGGTCAGTCGCTCTTCTGAGAATTCTGTAGATGTGAGTAGCTGCTGTGTGTTTAGGAAGTGAATAACAAACCATATCAAATCGGTTGGAGGTCTGCGTCACATGAAAATCAGCTTCGTCAGGTGGTTTGATTCTGGTTTATCCGGAGTTTCTTTAATGTGCTCTGATGTTTGAAGATCAGTAGATGATTCTCTGTGCTTTTTCCCTATAGACAGTTAAAGACTCAAGCTAAGATTCATCTGTATACTCTGTATGCGTTTTTTACTAGGAAAAAGCTTTTTTTTTATTATATTGTTTAACACAAAATTTGTTTTAACAAACTTTAATAGAAAGAGTCTGTTCTCAACCATGGGGAGCTCAGTTCTGAAATTAAGCTTGTACAAATGACCTCAACACATTTCCAACTTCATTGGAGAAAGATTTTGATTGCTTAATCTTTCAGATAACGTCTTGGGAAAGCAACTACAGATCTCACAGAACAGAGCAATTAAAGTTACCCAGCTTATGAATCTAGCAAATGAAGACTTAATTGAGTGGAGATAAGATTCTGGAGTGAGCATTGATCTCCTTTTACGTGTTTGGGTGAAATGATTGCACCATGTAGCTTCAGAATAATCCACTTAGCCAGTCTTTAAACTTGGTTGTGTTAATGGTTCTCAATGGGTCTTAGAATAAACTTCTTACTAACGTCCCACCCTACATCCCCACTGTTTTGTCACCGTGTTGGTCTTTTGTGGACTGCCTAAATCCCACTTTGAGGAAACTACTGAGGCAGACTTCACTGGGCTCTGTGTCATTTTGGCTTCATTGATTTAGCTGGTATGGGGTCTGAGTGATTGTAGTGTGGATCAGAGCTGAGCTGACATTCTGTGCAGTCTAAATTCAATGTTCTTCTTCACTTTTCTTTTTCACCCTCTTAACTCTGCGTGTGTTTGTATATTAGTATGTGTTAACAGAGCCGTCACAGGAAGTCAGTATTTAAGAGTAATGCAGAGCAAATAACACAGCAGGGTTTGGACCCCCACCGCCAACTTTTCTTTGAAAAAATTACTCCCACAAATGTCCAGGACATACAGCAAAAGAAACAGATTAGAGTACACAACTATGTTGTGCATTAAATAAATGAAGCCTGTTTAAGACCTTTTAGGATATCTTAGGATATTAGGTTATTTTTTTGTTATTTTTAATTAAAATCTCATTTATGTAAAAACAAATACATAAGTAACAAAACAAACAAACAAACATGTTTGTTAACATAAAACATAATTCGATGATGCACGGTAGGAAATTTTAATTTTGTCCTGTTAAATATTTATTGTGTAAACGTTTTAAAACGCAAAATCTTATTTGCTTCTCAATAAATGTTTCAAAGATTTTCATTTTAAAGATGTTTCATATGCATATTTTACTGAAAAAGTTATACATATAAAATTGTCATAAAAATTATATCGCAATACAAAAATGGTTCTAATAGTCCTACAACAGGCTTCATATTAATGCAGAACAATTTTCTTTTGACTTTGAACATGTTCTGATTCAGCCATCATCACTCAGACTTTATGATGGGTTTTAAGATCACAGTAATGATAGAGTGTAACCTGGACGGCACTATAAAACACACACATCCTTCCAGCAAAGTCAGAGGGATGTTTTACAGCTAATATTTGAGGATCTGCAGTGCAATTGATATCCTCCACCAAATGTATGTCTGTAGCTTAAGAACACTGCAAATCAGTTTCATTCATTCCTGAATCAACAGCTGTCTTCTCAAACATCAGTGTGTGTGTGTGTGTGTGTGTGTGTGTGTGTGTGTGTGTGCGTGTGTGTGTGTGTGTGCGTGTGTGTGTGCGTGTGCGTGTGTCTCTGTCTGTCTGTGTGTGTGTGTGTGTTTGTGTGAGTGTGTGTCTCTGTCTGTCTGTGTGTGTGTGTGTGTCTGTTCATTTGGGTGACAGAATGTTATGTATTTCTTAGTTTGTATGTGTTTATGTAATGTTGTTTGTATGTGTTTTTGTGTGTCTGTCTGTGTTTGTACATTTGGTGTGTGTGTATTTTG
>JAZGTK010018398.1:0-11863 GCA_036877625.1 Ambastaia sidthimunki | reverse complement strand
CTCTCAAAAACACTCACTCACTCTCGAAAACAAACACTCACACACTCTCAAAAACACTCACACACTCTCAAAAACACTCACACACTCTCAAAAACACTCACACACTCTCAAAAACACTCACTCACTCTCAAAAACACTCACTCACTCTCGAAAACAAACACTCACACACTCTCAAAAACACTCACACACTCTCAAAAACACTCACACACTCTCAAAAACACTCACACGCTCTCAAAAACAAACACTCACACGCTCTCAAAAACACTCACACACTCACAAACACAAAACATTTCACAATAAGCCGTAGAGCACTGCAGTAACAGCCGCGGATCTCTTACGCAAGCTGAAAATCTCAGGTGTAAACTAAACACAGAGAAACCAACTCAACGCATGATGTTGACAGAGTAATTATCTGCTGATAGCAGAACCAGCCTCACACCCGCTCACATCCCGGTTTCCTGACAGCAGGTACATTTACACATGATATCTGCTGTCTAAACACTGGTCAGAGGTCACCCACACACACTGTATCTTCTCGTTTTTGCTTGTCTGAGTGTGTCACTACACTTCTGTCACAGATGCCCTTTATCAGATTTCACAATCTATATTACACTGATAAACTTACAATCACCTTTTTTAAACTTTGTTACTTTGCTTGTGTGATTTTGTTTTTTGTTTATTGGAACAGAGTGTAGTGGTGTGCTGTTAACCGGTGGTTAACCAGTTCTTTTGTGAGTTATAGTCAGGGATATTATGCAAACGGGGCACATCAGGACACCTGCTTTAAAGCATCTACCTTCAGTGCGGGGGCATGGTAAGCACATTCCTGCCACCTAGTGGCGTCCTGTAGAAAAACAAGTAGTCAGAGAGGAAAATGTGTCAGTGATCCACTCATACACTCATGAGCAATACTAAGCTTCACTGTGAAGATGAATGTCTATGTGCACACACACACACACACACACACACAGGCTGCCGGTCGTGTGTGTGTGGGGGGGGGATTGCTAAACATTGATAAATTTGTTATTTACTTGTCCTTAAATAACAAATTTGTCCCCAGAAGTCAGTCAGAACTGCTTTTTGGGTAATATAGCTCATCTGGGTAAACAATTGGTACATATATTGTGTCCTCGCGGGAGGATTAAAACACACAGTCTGTTTTAGTTTAAAACAGTTCAGTAGGACATGTATGAGTTTCTTCATCAAATGTCTCTTTCTGGTTGGTCTCCCGCAGTCTTTCATTTCTGTGAAGGAGTTTCTTCATCAACATCCTTTCATACAGGTGTTATAACCTCACAGTAACAGAAGGGGGCAGCATGTAGCCATATTATCAACTGCATCATACTAGAGCTCATGACGCCCTCATTACTGTTACGTTTGATTATATCAATTCATTATATATAAAAAAAAAATTCCCGGTAGCTAATTTCTTCATTTTGTTAAAAAACAGTCAAGTTGATACTGGCTGGTGTTTCCCCTGTTTCTAATTAAGTTCTACATTAAAGTAATTGCAATAAAAGTTTGGCAAGACCTACAATTTCCAGGTGTTGTGTTTTCAGCCTGTGTCAGAGGTCAGATCATTTTCAGTTTATCTGTTTTATGGATCTTTAATTTTAAAGGCAGCTTCTAGAAATAGATGATTAGTTATGGTTGGTACAAATGTGCTGGATGTTTATTATTTATGTGTTGTTAGTAGGTCTGTTCCCCTAAATGTTCTATTTATAGTAGCAATTTAAATGTTCTATTTATAGTAGCAATTTCATTTAATTTAATTAATTTAATTAGCTCTTTCTGATCACAAACTCTCACAGATTATAAATAATAAATTCATCACACGCAGCTCAAGATGGAAGTTTGGATGCTTTGAAATTTGACCCCTTTTTAAATTACTCCATTTCTGGCTAAATGTTTTTTGCACACGGCCCATCATGTTACCAAGGCAACACTCCCCATTTTTTTACTACTGCAGAGGCTCATTTCCTCATACTGACAACTGCTTCATCTCACCCACTCACAAGGACCGCCCACACTGCAATGCAGGTAGCCAATCAGAGGCCATGCTGACACAAAGAAAACATACTACTTCAACTAAGCTTTTTACAATCATTGTCTTATCACATACGTCTTTATGTTTTTTCCCATGATGCTTCTCAAGTTCCTTTCGTTTTGTCTTTCTGTTGCTCTGCGTTTGTGTTTATTTTACAAACAAAATCCTCCTTTACATTAAATGTTTAATTTATTATTAACTTGTGTTTAATTTATTATAGTGCTATTTGAACAAACCCAAGTAACTTAAGAAAGCCTAAGAACTCAAGTAAAGTTGATTGGATCAGATTTTTGTCTGGCAGGTTAAAACAATACATGCACTGAAGACATATCTAGAGACCAGACTGTTATAGAGACTTAAGCCAGTAACAAACCAACGTATAAAACAACGTATATAAAACACAAAGTTGCTGTAGAGCAATGCCCTGCCAACCACACACAACATCCAAACACCGCTTGAATTTTCAAAACTTCAGGTTCTGACTGAAGTGTATATGTTTAATAACTTATGTATTAACAAATATGCAAACATCAAGAACCAGATGTAACCAGAACAAAAGGACTGTTAGTGACCAAACAGGAAGTGTTTTCCAGGGTTGCCGAACATGCTGTCAAGTGATATGGGTGACTTTGGGTGGCTAAGACAAGGTTTGGAGCATGTGATGTTTGTAACTTTCTGTATGTTTATATATGTGCACATACTGTAGCTTTTTAGAATTGACAAGTTAAATTAATTTAAAATCCTTAACAATGGATTTTTATTTTGTGTTAAAAATATGGTTGCCAGTGTGTTGCTGATATGTTTTAAGTGGTTTTTATTGTGTTGTAATGCATCTCCAATAAGTTCTTACATTGCTAGGAAGTTGCAATGTGTTAGTGAAAAAGAGCCTAAACTCACCTCTATGATATTGTAAATCCTAACAGAGATCAGGTCCCTCTTTTTCTTTGATATGTTTTGCCCATTCCAAAAACATGCAAGACTAGTTATGCAACGAACTGCTACTAATTATTGTGTTTTCAACCATATAAACCTGTATGTTTTATGTGAATCAAAGGAACATTTACTACTGAATATTGCTTTCACCACATGAAGTTACAAAGGTTTATTTGTAGGGTACTTTCAAGTGGTATTTTCCTTAAGGCAACGTTTTCTTCTTGCAGTCAGATCTTATGACTGATAATGCACTGTACTGTATTTACACCTTTATAAGGTCTTCTCTCTCTCTCTCACTCTCTTCTAGTTCTCTCTCCTTGTTTATTTTCTTTGGCAGAATTCCAAGTATTTTCTTCATTCTCTTCATCTACAAAATGTATTCCCAGAATCCCTCCCCTGATTGTGATTGTGTTGTTAGGCAACCTGAGATACTGTATTGACCTGACCAATCAGGACCTTTGTTTGTGTTTGAATGTGAGATGAGTTTTTGATTGGACATGAGTTTATCTCTGCACTAAGCTGTATTTCATGGCCTCTGTAGATGTTGCTGTAGATGAATGCACTATTGTTATCTTTGTTTGCATGATCCAGTTTGAGATACACAGACTCTATCTGATTATTTGAGAATCTGATAGAGGATTGACACTAGATGGTGGCAGTGGAGTTATCCAGAGCGGTGAGGATGAAGCTGCTGTTGCTAGGCGATCTGTCTGCACCTGTTTGTCATGTTACATGTTTGTTCATCACTAACTCACATATTTTCTGTATTATATACCATATTTAGGTCATTATCTTTTTAGCAAATAAACAAACCAGGTCAAGGGTAAATCTGACGAAACCTGTCAAGATCATGTTAATGTCATATTTCACCCAAAAGAAAAAAAGACACATTTTTAACAAGCAGATTTTTTAAAATCCTGTTGATTTTCCCTGTTCAGATCCTTGCATTGCAAATTCAGGTGCAGGAGAAGCTGATAAATGTTTTAAGTACAGCTGTTGTTGCATAAAAGTTTGTGCAGATACAAGCATCTCAGAATCAGAGGATTTAATTGGTCTTATTTGAAGTTTATATATCATGTCTAAACAGAAATGTTGTTGAAACTGGTCATGAAGGGGTTAAGTAAACCCTGCTTGATCTCAAATGACCTTCATCTGGTCCTGTACAGGACGTGTGCTTGTGAAAGGTTACAGCAGCCATTTTGTGACCATGTGCAGGGTTTGATTGTTCATCACACATATTTACAGGCAGCAGAGATCCACCAGTTCTGTTTCTGCTTCTCGTCCTTCATTCTTCTGTTCTTTCCCTCTTTCTACATCTTTCCCTCCCCCATGAGTTCTCCATGTTGCAGGTTCTTGTCTCAGCTGTGTTTGGTGCAGATGGCTCTTTGTTGGAGCTTCACAAAGGAGCTGAGGTCAGTGTGGCCTAAAATATAAATCCAGTCTCATCAGCCTCACATACAAAGTGAAGCAGTACATACTTCATTAGCTGTGTTTAGTAAGGCAAGCATCACTTTTGCCTACACACAGGGTTCAGAATATGCTTTTCTTCAGAATATGTCAAATCTAGTTTTCTGTGGATGTTATATGATGGTATGATGCGGCATGTAGTTTGCATTTGCAGTCCATCTTTGAGGCTCTTAGCGCCTCTCTGAGAAAATGTTTTTATTTCATGTTTCAAATGAGAAAATTTTGCATTTTAAAGGGTCATTTGAATGTTTGATCTGGTATGTTAATAATGTTTTCATTGGTAGGAAGTGAAAAATGTAGTTGAGAAAAACATCAGCTGCAACTTGAGCAGGAATATGCTTATAATGCTTATACACCATCTGGATTATTAGGCATTCATTTAATTCCCTTGTGCAACCTTCTACTGCAAACTAAATCTACAACCGTTTGAGTCCAGTTAGACGAAACTGGTTTCTCATTGGTCAATTCCCTACTGTTGTAGCCAATGACAATGACTGATAGATGATTGACTGAAAGACAGGATGTTTTCCAGAAACATTCATGCAGAGACTACTGTACTGTACTAATTTCATGCTAATTGCAGTAAACATAAAGTTTGTACAGAAGTTAATATGTGTTCACTTTAACTGCCCTGTATGTTATTCATCTGCACCTTATAGTCTTTGTTATGTTAACAGCCAGTGCAGGAGACACATTTAAGATTACCCAGCATGCCTCACTGAGCGTTATTATGCTGTGGCTACATTTCAAATCATCATCCTCAATTAAAAATGTGTGTTTGGACTGAGGTCTCAAAAGACGTACCCTGCAGTCTGACAGTGTGCAGACTGAATGAGACACAAATAAAGGTTGTTAGAACACAAGTGTAGGTTAAATGGGACTGTGTCAGCCTGTAATAGGCTTGCAGATGACTTGTGAATTTGATACAATAACTTTGGTTTAACCACAAAGTTTACCACAAAACGCTGTTCAAATATAAGATTAATAGAAGAGCTTCCTTCATATGCTGATGTAAAACTGAGCTGATGTTCCTCAGGCCTCTTTCAGGGGTTCATGCAGAAGTTCTTCAGCAGGGACACATAAGTCCATAAGAAACAGTGTTGAGGATGCAGGTTAACACTGTTCAAAACAAAAGTACACAGTTTGACCACTGAGGCCTCCCTCTGAGTTTTCTAATTACTGTGACCTCTTCCCTCCCTAATCCTGACCCCTGATCTTGGGCAAGCCCCTCCTTAAAGTTCCCTGAAGCACTAACATTCCAAGGGTCCGGTTACTTTCCTTATTCATGCGATTCAGGTGCAGCCACGAAATTACAGCCCTGACTGACCAAATGACAATCACAGATTTAACAAGAGGAAAAAGCATGACCTTATCTACAAAAAAAGTTACTAAATAAGCTGGAGGTTTATTGGTTATAAGTTAATAAAAGTTTTGGCTCAAATTAGCCCTGCCTAAAATAGCAAAACACCAATAAATAAATAAACTATATAATTTTTATCCTGTTGTTAAAAATTCTCTGTTGTTAAAAAAAAGAAAGAAAGAAAGAAAGAAAGAAAGAAAAAAAGAGGGAAAGAAAGAATGAATAAAAGAGTCACCAATGCACTGCAAATGTAACCAATAGCAGAATATCAAAGAGAATTTGGGGTTTAGTGGAACATGTTGGCTCTTTTCTTCTTCCCATCTCTAGTTCCAAAGCGTTCGTTCACTTAAAAACCAGCAGGCAATCACTGGAACTGTTCCAGTATCCATGGAAACAAATCTAGCTGTGGGCAGGCTGTTGGTCTACTAGACGGGAAAAAAACGACAGGAAATGACCCAACAAAGACTCTCTCCTCTCCAATTGCTCCCATTTTCCAGTGGCAGGGAATGAGTAATGCTTGGACAAGAATCACGCTTTTCCTTAAAAAAACAACGTCTGCTGCTTGTCTGGATTTGTAGGGCAGAAAGATGGTGGGCTTGCAGCAGCTGTGTCAGTCCAGTGCTGCATACGTTTCACATTTCCCCAATGAAAGAGTCTCTGTGAGCTGCGCAGACATCAGCTTTATGAAAATGACTTCATTTTGTGACAGAGTCTAATATGTCTCCACCCATTCTGACAGACTCCAGACCAATCCCAAGCAGCCCTTAATATTTATTCAGACTAATCATTAGCATACAACACTGTACATCTTTTCATCTCCTGGTCCAATATATCCACCCTTCAAAATGAAGTTGTTTGTGTGATAATAGATTGATTTCTACTTCTTGATTTCTGTAGAAAAATAGTTTCTACATTGGAGTACTTCCTCCTGTCCCAATGCAGAGTCATGTGAGCCATTTATAGTTGAACTCAAGTGAAACAAAAAGTTTTAGCTCTTCATTTACATTTAAGTGTAAGTTTAGGGTTTAAATCAATGCTCTAGTTCTGCATGCACTCCATCTGATAAAACAAGGACTACATGCTGACCCCTCACAACACACGCTGTAGGTCCCCACCATCTGTGACCACTAAATGGGTTTTGTTACAGCAGTTGACAGATCTGATGAGGTTCAAATGGGGAGGGGGCTTAATCTCTAAACACACAGAGAACAAACCTGATAAATCCAAATAACTTGAGGACATTTTAATCTCGAAGATGAATCATTTCTGTATTGATGAAAAAGAGTTCTAGATTATGGTCTGCAGTTGAATGGTATGGAATTATGCATTGATTATGTCTTGTGTGAGGGCAGAGTTTGACTCTTTTGACCCCCTGAAAAGCGGAACTGGGATAGAATGTTTTTAACTGCAAGAGACGTCTGTTCCTGGTGCAACAGGTAACTGCTTTCCCTTTTACAGCGACTCTGTGTTTTTCTTTTAAGCCATAAATCAGCTGGTTATCTGTGCTGAGATGTTTGATGGTGTGCAGTAGACATGTTTGCATCTTAGTGTGACTTCTCATTGTGAATGAAACAGCTGTCTGCTGCGTCTCCATCTGGGACACAATGGCCTCTGAATACAACATGCTAATTAAACCAGGGCAGTAAACAAAGCCTCCTCAGAAGCTTCAATTCATCTCTGCAAGCTTGAAGGTCCATATCTGCTACCAGGAGACGCAGATACATGGTTAAAAGAAGGTTTATAAAGATCATTTTCTACACTTATCCAGACTTCAAAACCTTGACATTTGGTATTGTAACACTGCTAAGATTGGTGACTCGTGTGGATACATAGAATATAATAGAATAAAGAGACAAAAAATCCAAACCAAAGTGCCACTCAAAACAAATAGTAAATCATAAACTCACTTTATTTCTCATTTATTTAAAGTGAATGAAAAATAAAACAAATGTGGTGTTACAAATGAAAACAAATATTTACAACTGTGCAGCAACTGAATGTACGTAATTTTTAACACTACATAATCATACTGATACCCACTTATTCCCATTTTAAGTTTAGTAACAGCATAATAAATATGTTCTTTGCATGTACACTTTAATCTTGCAAAGACGATACATTTTAACAGAATGAAACTAAAATGGGGGTCAGCAGGTCCTCATTCATCTGCATCACATTATTTCCAGCAGAGCGGGTTAAAGGTAATTCAGCCTCTCCGCCAATAAGAACGCAGAAGCGTTTAACAGACGCGACGGACAAAGGGCGGAACTTTAGAAACAACTGACAGCGATTCCTCCAATCAAATCGAAGGACGGCATTACGCCGCTGGGCTCGCGTCCAATCAGCCGCGAGTGAGGTTGGTTCTGCATGTGTGAGTTCTCAGGTTGAGGCAGATTTGATTCACTCTCGTCCTCACGTCTGACCGGCGCTGCCTCACGCTCATCTCTGCGAACGCTTTAATCATCATGTCTGACGCCGCTGTTGACACCACCAGCCCTGAAGTCACCGCGAAGGTAACTTTCATTCAGAAGTATCTACACACTCGAATAAGCTGCTGTTCATCTGGAAATGTGGAGCACGTCAGTGAAAGAAATGACATCTTCATCAATGTTCATATACATGCGCGCAGGAAACGTTATATAACTGTTATCCAAACAGCGTGAAAACATCAGTAAGAACTTCACTCATGTTTGGATTGTCACGGCTCGCGCCTGTAGATGAAAAGATGATCATTGACGCACACGCGCTGTTCTGTCAGAAATAATGAAATGTGCGGAATTCAGCTGTTTCCGCTCGTGTCTTTATTCTTTCGGCTTTTTTCCGGTAATTTATCTGCGCCGCGCGGTTAGGCGGGAATATCGCTGCCGCGTGCCACGGAGTGCTCGCACCCGCCCCCACCGGTCTCCTCCGAGCGCGCTCCCTCCTTTTGTTTCACATCGGCCCGTGAGCGCGCATGCGCAAGCACGATCTCCTCAAGGAGGAAAAGAGGCAACGCGCACTTCATACTTCTTATACAGTGATATTACACGTGTGTGTCCACTGGAACATACAGTCTTCTCTGTTCATACAGGAAAACTCGTCAGATGGTTTATTAACAGTAACTTTTGCTTGTTTCAGGAACTGAAAGAAAAGAAGGAGGTGGTTGAGGAGCCGGAGGAGGCAGTGAAGGAGAATGGCACTGAAGAAGCACCTGCTAATGGAAATGGAACAGTAAGTAAATTTCCCAGCAGGCCTTGTGGCTTTTGTCTCTGAGCACTGGTGTGTTGTGCAGCACCGCCCCCCCGCTGCTCTTTGTTTAGGGTTCCAGAATTGACACAGATGCACATTTTGACATGCGTTTCCACAAACTGGGCCGCAAGTGACTTTAATAATGACGTTTATGTGACTGGGAAGTTATTACTGCTATACATAATGTCTGGACAACTAATCACATTGTCTTTAATCCCAAACTCATCTGATGTGATTACAGACTTTGTATTAGTTTCACTCGTGGTGTTTTCTGTCTAGACTAACGGTGCTTCACATGAAGAAGAAACCAAAGATAATGAAGAGGCTGGAGAAGATGAGGAGGGTGAGTTTGTCTCAGTAACTGTGCATTTAGCTTTTTCATTACATATCTCTCACATTATCTCTGAGGATGTTTCATGAACTGTTTTGGTTGTGTTGAGCAGCAGAAGGAGAGGAAGAGGAGAACGGTGCTGAGGAAGATGCAGATGGACATCCTGTGAAGCGTCCGGCAGAAGAGGGGGTGGGTTCAGCTATCGTTTTGATATTTCACAACACAGGGGTGCAAATCAGCAGTTTTACCTTATTGTCTCTGCTTTCTTTCAGGAGGCAGTAGAAACAAAGAAACAGAAGACAGATGAAAATGGAGACTTCACAGAGGCTGAAGTCCAGGCCTGAAAGCTGCCGGCTGTCCAGCAGATCTGTCTGTGAGGTCATTCAGACCTAGTAGAGTTTGTGCTTTCTGTATGTTTCACATTCTTCTGCCGCTAAAAGTCCTTTTAATGCAACGGAGGCCTGTGACATCATGACCCTGTTTGTATGACCTTATTTATTGGTGTAGGACCAACATTTAGAAACCTGTATTAAAACGGTTAAAAAGGTTATTTTAAAACCTTCTTAAAAAACTGATTTTAGCTCAGGTTTATTAAGCACACATTCTACTCTGTTATTTGACCAGCGGATATACACGCAAGCTACTGAAAGCTAGAGGTTTCCTGTCATTTTCGTGGGTGACATGTCTGATTTACTGAAGACCAAAGATGAGTTTTAAGCAGGGGCTAATAGACAGTTAACCTGGTTTTTCTGCTAGAGGTTAATCTCTTGCTTTGGAAGAGCTAACAGATGGTTAATGTATGTGAGGGACAACACAGATCATACCCCCTTTTCTCAGCAGCCTCTAACCTGTTCTTTAACCCCTTTTTAAATCTAAAGGTTTTTGGTCTTTTGTTTCGAATGCATTTAAAAGGATTGTATCTTCCTATCCTGATGTACAGTTTTGGGTTTTTTTGTTTTGTATGGGATGTGCAGAATGAAAGCAGTATAACAGAACAATATGCTGGTGTTCTTTAAGTCCTTTAAGCACATTTTTTATGATTGTTTTGGTTGCTTTTGACAACTGCTTTGTATAGTTTGGTTTAGGATTATAAATAAAATCTGTCTTGTCTTTTTAAAACAAGAGCCTCTTGTTTTTCTTTAACCATATGTGGATTGTAAATCATTTATGAGCTGCTTGAAGCAAGATTGAACATGCTGAATTTGAAAGCAGGATCCCCCAAACCCCCCATATCTTGGTCAAGGTGTAACCTTGCAACTAGTGTTCAAATGTTACTTTAAGGAAAACTGGAAGAGCTTTTCTAGAATTGAAGCAGATAAGGAAGTTATAAACTGGATTTGGGATTCTGTATAGTTCAGTTAGCAAGACCGGACAACCGTTTGTGACCCCTCTGCGCCCTCTAGTGCTTCAACCCGTGTGCTACAACTTCATGGATGTATTTAAATGATTTGGACACCCACACATATTTTGGCTCTCACCCCCATATTGTATGAGGTTTGACCAGAAATGAAAGTCAGTTTAATATAATTTTATTTTTAAGGTTTGTTTGGAAAAGCTACGTACGGGAGTTGCTAACAACAGCATTGTGATGTTAATAATACTGTATAATGTATACTGAAGAAAACATTTTCTGTCTTTGGATATACATATATATATATTTATGTAAATCATTTCATTCAAATAAAGACAGACAGGGTCTAAAATTATTGACTTTTAAAGGTACAGATAGATAACAACCCCCTAAATTATCTTATAGAAAATGTAAACTTTAATTTGTGGTTTAGGGTCAACAATACCACAGTGTATATAAATACATAACATTCACTTACAGTAAAAATATTAAGATTGTACGGAAAAATAATTTGTGGGTTTTATTAACTTTCAGAACGTTGTTGTAATATGCCCCGCCCCCGATCGCGTTTGTATTCCTGACCTTGTGATTGGCTGTAACATGTGTCACTCACGTCATGTCTCACTCTAGTGGGCGTGTGTATAAAAGTGCGGCGTGTGTTTGTGTGAACAAAAAACAGTAAGAAATGTTAGAAAACAACCAGCTGAAAAGCGCCACAGAGGTGAAGCTACCTGAAGTGTTTATACAGAAGACAGATGTTCACCTAGCAAACTGTCAAACTGTATTTCGGGTGCTTGTGCACCTTAAATACTACATATTATCACTTAAATGTTTTTCTGCATCAGAAATCTGATTTTATTTCTGCAGATGATGGAGGTGGGCTCTCTGATCAGATGGTGGGTTTCTGCTGAGGTCTGGTGTCAGGTGTGTTGCTGGATGAAGTGTAACGGTGTGGCTCTGGTTGGAATTGGACCTGAAGAAACAGGAGTGAAGGAGGATTCTTCAGAGATGGCGAGTGCGTCTGGTTCTTTTATTATATGTTAAGTTTGTGGACATTTTTGAATTGATATTTGTACTGTTCTATAACTTCAGCACCACTGTACAGTGCAAGAGAAACAGATACTGAGAAGATACTTTGGATTTGAA
>JAZGTK010018397.1:0-11863 GCA_036877625.1 Ambastaia sidthimunki | reverse complement strand
CATGGAAGAACAAAATTCATGTGCACGACCGAATTTGACATTAGCAAAATCTAGCAGGGCATCATAATTCACCAATTGCTCTGCGCTGTGACTCAAGCACATACAAAACAAGCTGAAGACAGCAGTTATTTTGCACACTTTGTGCGGAGGCATGTTCAGCAGTTAGGCGGAGGTGGGCAATAATTCAATCTGTTGTCTGATGGGGTTCATCTGTTTAAAAGACCAGCCTGTTATGATGAGGCAAGAGCCTCCCACCATCACAATGCTGTCATACGGCCTGAGTTTGCGTAGTCAAATTTCTCCCATGACTCCCTCTACACACATTTACATACACACACACCCACACAAACATGCTCATATGGGTGTAGGATGGCTTTTTATCAACTTGTGCCTTTGTGTGCTGTGATATTCTACATTCCTCCTTCTACACTGTCCCTATTGTGTTACACAGACACACACACGCGTGTAGGTGGGTGGACTCCACATGGTGTTGGGCTGAGAATGAGTTTTGATGGTATGAGAAAGCATGAGGTGGCATCTTGGTGGACCCTCGTTGTGTTATAATCTTTCTCTCTGCTGTTTTAACTGGGACGGCTAATCTGGGTCCCATCACCTGGTACTAACAGGATTAACCAGCCTGGCTAGTCAAGATCTGATCTTTAACCCTGAATGAGGCCTTTGAGAAACAGAGGGAAAGGAAGATAAAACACAGACACACACACACAGAATTCTTCTGTGTTTGATTTTGTATTTGTTTGTTGTGTGTTTGGTTGTAGTTTTGAGGCACTTGTAATTACTCTCCAAATGGGAGGATATGGCTTGTTTCTGTCATTTGGTAGTGAGCACATGGCATCGACATCTTGTGTGTGTGTGTGTATGTTCTCTTTGGCTCTAGCAATGCTAAACTTTCAGTACCAGGGACAGCACAACTCTACAGTGACACTGCAAGTCTCCCACAATCTACACTATACTACACTAAACTGCACTATACTATACTATACTATACTATACTATACTATGCTATACTATACTATACTATACTATACTATACTATACTATACTATACTATACTATACTATACTAAAAAGTCTGAAGTTATACAAAACGTCTGAAAACATAAGAAGAAATAAACAGTGGATATGGAATCTGGCATTCGTTCAGCTCTTTATTTCCAGCTGTCAGAATCCCAAATCATAACCAGAACAAAAGCCAATTTTTAACCCTGTGCTAACCTTATATTTCAACACTGTGGCCTGTATATAGCATTCATTTTACAAGATGATCATCCCATATATGAAATATATGGAATGGCTTGTCATTTTGTTTTTGGTTGTATGGGGTGTTAAATGCAGGTATTACTTTTTTCAGCATTGTCCTCCTTTTTGATCACAGGGAGTCTCTGTGCAGCTAAATATAACCCCTGCCTCAGGTAATCTAACTCTTTGCTGGGTCTCTGGTACATTCAAACATATTGTAGGCAGTTCTGTTCCTCCGTGAAACTTCCCTGAAAGTGACAAAAATAGAACATCACACGTTTTTTATAATTCCCTGCTTGCTGAATTGGCAGAGCTGTGAAAACACAGACACAGAAAAAGCGAGAACAAGTCTGAGCATCTGTACCGCAGCAAACGCTGCATCAAAGAGACGCTGTATTGCATTTGCTTTACAAATGTTTTGTGCTTTTTGCATTACATTTGTAATGCAAAGAGACATTGAATTTGATTTAAGGAAAGTTTCGCTCCCTCGGGCTTCAAAATTTAAATCTGTAGAAAAGCATTAGTTTTGTCTTTCTGCATGGCTGATTCTCAAAGCGTTCACAGATTTGTCAGAACACCCGCCGCCGTCTAGTGAACACCGCCGCCTAGTGGTCTTAAAAGTCACTGTCGTCTAACGTCAGAAGCGAAATACGATTTTCACGGTGGAAAGAAACGAATATAGACGTTGTCTTTCCTCTTATGTTCATATTTATTGTGAATGCACAGAATATAGCACATTTTATGCTTAATGCTGGCTCTGCAAATTAAACTGTGTCAGTAACACAAAATCATCTTGCACTGTCGTTTATTTCCTCCAGATGGCGCAATTGTAGCATAGCAATGCGGGAACTAACCGCAAGACTAATCCTGCAGCCCCCCGTAAGGCCACACCTGTAAAAGACAGATTTTATTTAATCATACACTCTAGCCTTTAAGTGAATGTAAAGGTAAAGTCATCATTTTAAGCTCTTCAAGTCTGAATTTCTGAACCCTTTATAAACTTGGAACTTTTCATACAGTTGTTCAGTTTTATGTGTTTTTATTTGATGTACCCTTCAGTTCACTGAAGGTTTAATTTTTATTTTATACAGTTTATTTTAACAACACTTCTCCAATAAAGCTGCTCTTTATGAAATGAACTATATAAGCATTTGATCTTTAAACACCTCTGCAGTATATTGTATCCCTCATTTACTTCCTCCGTTCCACTTAAACAGACAGAAACTTATGAAGACGGCTGTTGCATAACTGAACTTGTTTTTATATGTCTTTGCGACATCAAAGCTACTTTTTGCTCTGGGAGGCAGCTCCGTCTCCGTCAGCCGCGGTTTGATGTTTAACTGCTATCATTTCTCTCTGTTTCTCTTGCATTCTCACTCTTTCTCTCTCTTTTAACTCCCTCTGTGCATCACTTTTTCCCAGTGGTCTTTCGTAGCTCTGATGTGAAACTGTTTTTCTGTAACATCATGATGACCCTTTTTTGATGTGTTTTCATTTGATGACAAACATCAGAGACGTTTTCTTTAGGGTCAGAACTTTGCTGTTTTGAACAGTTAGATCCCAAACCCGTCATTTATCCTTTTGTTTTTTTGTACATCTTCACTCGTTTTTAATACCAAATAAACTCGTATCGTATATATAAAATCGTACGATATTAACAACTGAGGAGAGCTGTGCTATTATCTTTCTGAACGATCAGACTTACGACCAAACCCTTTTGATTTGTGCCAATAAGCAGCTGCCAAGCAACACCCCAGCAACCACCCAGAACCCCTTAGAAACTGCATAGCAATGTGCCACAAAAGCCTGGAGCACTTTAACAAGCTTCTGTAAAGGTGCTACTTATTCCGTTAAAGAATAACTTATTGTTTCTGTACTGAAAAGGTCTTTTAAATCCATGTGAGTTTGCATCTGTTACGTAACCCTCCGGTAACTGATTTTTCATGCATTTGTTTACTTGTTTCCTTCTTGATTCATTGTCTGAAATTATCAAGCTGTGAAATGATCTCAAAGCTGTCGCCCCCCAAAGACGACCACAGGCCTGATCTGAGATTATGCTCGATGGTAGATCTAATTTTATCATGATTATGGGCAATCAACAGTAACAGGGTGGTGATTATGGTAAAAGACATTAGATATGGTCTCTTCAAAGCCTTCTGGGTGATGATAACAACCAAACCGCTTTGATCATTAAGCATTCTGCTGAAGAAGAAGCCCAAGGCGATTATTAAAGAGATGCTGTAATAGATTTAATGACTTTTCTCTTTTTAATCGCAGGTCACGTGTCTGCAGGATTTCTTTGGGGATGAGGACGTCTTCATCGCGTGCGGCCCTGAGAAGTTCCGTTACCAGGATGACTTCCTGTTGGATGAGAACGGTACAAATGTCTTTGTCTTGAGTGACAAAACATCTTTATCTACCAGCCCATTCAGTCGCTCCCATGCACGATACTTGTCATGCTCTCATCAGCATCTGTTGCTAACTTACAAATGAGTCCATTAAAATTTCATCCCACATGTGATAACTAATATAAAAGAAGCTTATTCCCCATTACGCCCACACCTGCCACTTCTCTAATGGGTTCCTGCCCTCTTCACTTCTTCTGGATACATGTCAGATAGATCTGCTTTTATTAAGCAGAGAATAACGTGTAAATCCACCAGATTCGTTGTTATAGGAGAACGTGGAGTATCTATAAGATCAGCTATTGAATGTCTCTGAGAGCAGGTCAGATCTGAAACATGCTGCCAATTAAAACAATCACAGATAGAAGAAAAACAACAGTATGATAATTCTTCATAAATGTCATATACATTGATGTATAGGGTTGTGTGTGATACTTAAGATGTTTATTTTCATTTTGGCTGTATGTAAAATTTTCATTTTTAATACCCCCACAGATATAAAAAAAGCTGCAAAAGCTTAATTGGCATATTTACGTGTTAATTGGTGTCCCTGTATAACTAACTAACTAACTAACTAACTAGGTAGATAGATAGATAGATAGATAGATAGATAGATAGATAGATGATAGATTTTTTCCTGTTGTTTTGTTGTTTTCAGGACATGGGAATCAGTGTGGCTTCCTGTCAGCTTTTCTTTCATTAATGCTGTGAGGAGATAAAGGCTGTGCTGATGTGAGTTCAGCAGAGAGCAGGCGCCCCAGTTTTATAAAGTGTGTTCAGAAAGCTCTTTAATAAAAGAGAACTCTATCTATCTATCTATCTATCTATCTATCTATCTATCTATCTATCTATCTATCTATCTATCTATCTATCTATCTATCTATCTATCTATCTATCTATACAGTGGCACAGATATAGATGTATTAATAATTGTATTAGGTATTTCAGTTATTTAAGTTACAACCTGTACACAACGTACAGTGTGACGGAGTGTGTCACACTATTTGTTATGTTGAATTAAACTGCATTCAGTCAATCATGAGGTGATATTAGATTATAAAGACAGACACGTGCCGTTCTAGTGAGCTCTGAGCAGAACATATGAAGCCTGCCGATAGCAAATGGGACAGAGCCAAAATGGCAGCCACTATGGAGTGATTTCCCTAAAGGAAGCATATTTAATATGAGCAGAAAGACAGCTCATAACAGCACCCTAGCTGCAACATCCCATAATAATTTTATTTGTTCCATAGCAATCACTCTAAGTAATGAAATTACTATTTTCAGTAAAGATGATTATGTAAGACAGCATCCAGCAATTCTGAGAAACCAACAGCGAGTTTTAAAAACAAGATTTTATATTATGTAAAGAGGTGATTTGTTAGTGCTGCAGAATTACGGGTTCGAAACTTGCTTGCGTGATCGCTGTATCTCCGTGGAGACTGAGAGTCAGTTTACTGCCCTTCAAGATCTTCTGCTTTACAGACTGTGGCATTTGCTGTCACAGGTGTTGGTGTTGAATCTGAATGTATTATTCACACAGGGTTGTGGAATGTAAACACAGAACATTGGGAGAATCTGGATTCCGCTTTAGTGCTCAATCTCTGATCTGTATTTAGGATTAAGAACTTCAGTGAGATTTTCTTCACTTGTAACGCTGCCATCCTTAAGATCACACTGAAATCTGCTTCAGCAGACTGACTGATTTTAAATGAGGATTAATCTAGTGCTTCAGTTTAAGGATTATCTGTAGGTGGAATATGAGTTTTACCAGTGTTCCTAAATAGCACTTTTAAAGAGGATCAAACTTTATGTTTTTTTGGGAGTGTGATGTACATTTACAATAATTAAAACTGTGTTGGAATAGTAAAAAATGTTGCTGTCTGATATCAAATGAACCTTGAATTCAAAACTAATTACAAAATGATGGAATAAATATGAAGAAACTTTTTTACATGTAACTGTACACAGTCGCCCCAAATTAGTATTTGGAGGCACAGGTGCATTAGCACAGTGAACACAGGTGTAGTTTTGTCACAGTTAAGGTGAGGTCACACCTGGCTTTGAGTATGTGAAATTACTTTGGAAACTGCAATGAAATCTATAAAAGGCATTGAAACCTGGAAAGACAGATGTCATGCTATATAATATGAATCACATATAATAATACAAAATTCAAATATAATACATAATTAAAATGGGTAAATTAAACATAAACCCCTTTTTCCTGCAGTACTGTAAACCATGCAGCTTTAAAGCTTGTATTATGAGTTCTGATGATGGATGTTCTTCTAAATTTGACAGAAAATGACACCAGAAAACATGTTTTTGTGAAATGATTTGCTTGAGTGTGTTTGCTAAAATCTGCAGTTGGGTTTGAAGTTCTGTCTGATGTAATGACTTTCATACATTAGACTGGTGTCAAATGTTGCATGTGTTTGAAATGCATTCTTTTAAACATGTTAACAAATCCAAAATGTGTTTTTATTGTTTGACAGAATGCAGGATACTGAAATCAACTTCCTATGGAAAAATGGGTTCCGGGAACAGAAGTTCTCCCAGGAGTGTCGCCCTTTCCCGACACAGCAAGTCTCCTACAGGCTCAGGTAGAATTTAAGTGTGTGTGTGTGTGTGTTTATGCGGAAGCAAATCTGAATAGCTTTCTGTGCAAATGAATCAGTGCACATGGACTCTGACTCCCTTGTCGAGCGCATGCTGTGTGTTGATTGAACATGTCTTAAAAAAAGATAATTACCTCATTTTATTAGTCTCAGAGCAGATGATAAACAAACTAATGAGAAGTCATGCATGGGTGACAGCTCTTTGTGCAATAAACCCCCCTGCCTGCTGTGTGTGCCCACCCAGAGCAGAGTGCGTTTGCCTGTTTCTGCACAGAATTGTGTTCGGATATAGCTGTCGGATACACAAGGGGCTCAACTCAGTGAAGAGCAGTCAAAGATGAGCAATATGAGAGAGGGAGGTAGATGGGGTTATGAGAGAGAGAGAGAGTTATGAGAGAGAGAGAGATTTGGGGAGGGAGTGTGACTCAATCTTGCAGATCAGCTGTTGTGCAATGAATAGTATTTTGTGTGATTTGAATTAAAGATTTGTGTAATTTATTAGACAGTAATGTTTTATATATCATGTTACTGAATGATTATCATTTTTGGTATAATGTATATGTATAATAGTATAATGTATTACCTTAGTGCAACGTCCATGAACTATGGTAATACTATTGTACTTCAAATTAAATGCAAATACTTTTCTATTGGTATGCAGTTCTTATTTGTTTGTATCCCATTTTTTTCTGCATAGATTGCCTCTGTATCTTCACCTCGATTTAATGTGTGTCAGAGACTTCTAGAAGCAGGTGGTTTATATTTTTCCTCCAGCCGTCTCTTATACGATTGGTTTAAATCGTACCAGTTGAATCTCTATGAGTCGAGGTTTGGCTCAGAGTTCTATCTGGTCGTCATGGAGACGCTGGCTAAGGGAGCTGTGCCTTGGAGACAATAGAGGTGCCCATATATGGGCATCCCTTCCTGTTTGGTAAACTTAGCGGAATCAGGCTCAGAGATCAGCTCATCAGTTCAAGTCAGGCAGCTTTTTCTCAGCGGACGTGATTTATAAAAGTGTGGAATGGGTTTCACTTCAAACGCTTGCTGTGCCAGTCAGCCATTTTCACTCTGCAGACAGTTAATCTTATGAGAAACCCTGAGGCGAGGGAGAATGTGCCAGTTTGACTCATGTTTGTAAAGATTTCATCGCCTGGTCTGGTTTTCACTGCAGTGTAACTGATTATGTACTTTTGTGTTTATGCAAAGTTGCATCACACCGTGTAGAATGGATGATGGTCTCAAAATAAAGTTTGAAGAGACTAACCAGGACATTATGCAGGATATTTTTGTCTCAACCAGGGTCTGTGAAAAACACCTTTTTATGAGGTTTCAAATTATTAATTCATTTTGAACTTGAATTAATAATTGATAACATGATGTTACAGTAAAGTGTTCAGTTTTGGGGTGTTTAGTTTTGGGGTGCCACTAGATCGTGGATGCACAAGTCAAAAACACTTGAACCAGCTAGTTAAGGTCTTACTAGGCAGATTAATTAACTTCCAGGCAGGTGTGTTAGGGCAAGTTGGAGAGCTAAACTCTGCAGAACACCCTCAAATTTGCCCTCAAATTTACATCTACATTATATGATGTATTAATGTTACCTAATGTTCTTATTAAAAGTTGTTATAAAATGTTAGCAAGAACAATCTTTCTGAGATGATGGGATCTGTAATGCCTAAATCTCTATATTAATATAACTTTTTGGATATGTAGGTTTGTCAGTCTCTAGATAAAGCACATACACACAGCTCCCTTCTTTCTCACTAGCCCACCATAGTGGAGGCGTCTATATTTTCTCAGCAACATGCAACCACTGGACAGATACAGTGTGTCTAAATGATCGCAACTGCTTCCGCTTTGTAGATTCTGTGACCCGATTGTTGCCCTATTGTTGGGTAGAGATTCTGTAGAGGTCAATATATTTACAGCTGTAGGAAACAACAACGACCCATTTACAGGACAAAAAAAGACAATCGAACATCAGAACTAAAAGCCCGGCTGATAGACAGGCATTCATCTTTTCATTTGTCACAGGGTGCAGGTCAAATGTGAGATATTTCTTGGAATAAATCAGATTAGTGGTTTTAAGAAAGTTTTAGCTGTGTTTACTCCCAGCCTGGCTGATTCGAGAGAAGCGACTGATGAAGTATTTCTCTTCTCACGGCCCTCATGCTGTTTATATAACACACCCTGTAAAGGCTTTTAGGCTAAGTATAGTGCTTTTTTTGGAGAGTGCCCCACACACCTTTACACAAACGCATGCGCATAAACGCTCTTCAGCTGATGAGTTTATATAAATGCCACTAATGTTTGTATACAAGTACTCGATGCCTTTTGTTTTTGGCACAACAAAAAGCGAAGCCCGTGTCATCCTACGGATTTTTCACAGTTTGAGCCGTGTAATCGAGTGCAGGACATAACAACGCATTTAGAGGCGCTTTAACAAAGACCAAAGACCATACAGCGGGACAGCCAACAGCTTCTCACTGTCATATTTATAAACAGCTGTGTGGGCTGACAGTTATGGTTTATATCTGCTGGTCACATTATTGTGCAGTGTGTTTAGACAGACTGCATCTCTATCTGTGTCTGTCCTATTTACCTTGGCCTAAATTGCATTTTTAAGACACTTCCTATAGAACCTGCACGGATTTCCCTCAACAAGTAACGTTAGGCTTTTGTTTTATTGCACGGATGTCAGCTGAATTTTGATCCAAACAGTTTATCGAGGGAATAATCTTCAGAGAGCTTTCATCAATGCGTAACTGCTGTCAATCAATGTCTAATTCCGAGACCTTATCATTTTTTCTGCTCTGTAATTCTGGCCAGTCACACAGCTCATATCAGTCAAACTCACAGACTGCTTATTAATCTGTTAGCACATGCGCTGCGGCAGGAAAACTCATGGTAAAATCAATGTGAAATAAGTGAAACTGTATTACAGAACTAAAATGGATTGTGAATACTGTTTCATACTGACCTTATATGCAGCTATGTATGTTATCCATAGGGGATGCATAATATATCAGTGAAAATATCAGTTTATATTAGTGTTTTGTTAGAACATTGGCATCGGGCTGATTAGGAAACCAATAAAATGGCTTGTATTTTTCCAGTTCTAACAGTTTATTCTTCTATGTCATGTTTTAACAGTATGTTATACTGTTACTTAACCATCTTTTCTATGCATATTATAATGTTTTGATGTCTAATTTCATTTAAAGCAAGATTTAAAGTCTGATTTAAAGCAATTGTTGTCAGTGATAAAATTCTTTGTAGTTGGTTTTTATTGTTTGGAGTAACTGATAACACAGTCTCCTGGTCCATTCAGTGCTGCTCTTGCCTTTAAAACATTGTCTGGCATATCACATAGATGCACCCTAAATAGAAATGTCATTAAAAATGATATACACTGTGAGACAAAAGCACTTAAATGTACTTAGATGTACTCAGAATCTAGCCCCAGTGGAGGAACATAATATAGATTCTTTACATTCTGCATGCTTTAATAATATACCAGTATATGTATGTATGTATGTGTGTATATATGTGTGTGTGTGTATGTATGTATATGTATGTATAATGTATTCAAAATATCCATATTGACTGTATATGTACAGAACATAATACATACATAATTTGTTCCGTTCTCTGTTCTGCCAGTGATTACAAATCATTTTAGCAGGTCACAATTACAGTAAATTCAACCGCTCCTTGTATGGTGAACTATATTATTCAATGTGTTCGGGAAAAACACATTTAAGCATAAATCATTCATATTCACACACACTGTCGCTGCTCTGAGCTCTGATTTAGTGGGAGTGTTAGATCAGGACCGGGGACATATGAGAGGATGCCATGCACTGCTTTCACGAATCATATACTTGCTTTCAATAATGCACAGAGGGTCAGATGCAAACGGCAAACTCAAATGCACCTGGTGCGAAAAACAGAGAAGCGAGACTAAGAGAGAGAACAGCAAACACTAAGAGATAGAGAGAGAAGAGGTCATATCACTGAATCCATCTTCCCACAGCTGAACATGTTACACAAGAACAGATTCACAAGGTCCCATCCCTCTCTTCTGTGGCTAAATTTGTAGTTGTGTTGAAAACCATGCTCTCTGCTCAACTAGAAACCCATACATAAAATATGGCCTCTCCCAGCAGTCTCCTGCAGTGTTGTAACTTTCTACAAGGGCTGCGGTAGTTTATGTAGATTGTGTTCATGTATATCGGTGCGAGAGAGGAAATATATTTAGCCTCAGGTTTGTGTTCTAAACAGTGTGTTCATCTTACTTGCAGTTTGCATTGGAGAAATTGATGTAGGTTACATTTGAGTCTGTTTACACTCGCACACACTTTCTCAAACACACTTTTTTGTCCATCCCCGAACATCCACTTTTATCAGATCCACTTTTTATAACATCCACTTTTTATCAAGATGTGACAGACTTTTCAAGACTTTGTCTTCCAAAGTTCAAAACCAAGGCTGCAAGCACACTGAGGGGACACGTTGTCCCCTGGCTGGGGGTGTTGAAGGAACGTGTTGAAGTTGAAGTGTTAAAGTGGTTAAGAAACAGTGATGTCAGTTTGTGAAGCATCACTCGCATCAGATTAATGAGGCACCACAGATGGTGTTAATGAGTGTACTTTTTTGCCCCAGTCTGACACACACTAACACACTACATTGCATACTAAAAAGAACTCTGATATAGCTCCAAAACTTGTTTGCTACTGGAAAAATGACATTTTTAATTTATAACAGACTATGAAGTTATTGACATCTAAAAATCGAGAGAGCAATAACAGGACACCACAAAGATCATGTCACCATGCCAATGTGCCTCTGTGTTGCAGTGCTGTCATAGACATTTTAATGTCATTGTCAGTTGTTAAACCAATAACTAACTAAATACATAATAGGAACACAGGAAGCCTAACGTAGAGTATCTTATTAATAATACAATATATAATTATATTGCTATACTGTAGGACCCCTGTTATTATTTCAACACACATGGTTGGGATCTTTAGAAATAATTAAATCATATTTAATCACGTTAGTTTGTGTTTTTGTTTGTGTCTGGCCGCGGTTCGAGTGCCATTAAAGGTCCGTCGGTCAGATTTTCCACCATTACCTCAGCGCAAAAGCCCCGCCCACTACCGTACCGCACCGGTTTAGGCTGACGTAACAGATACGTAAGCGGACGGCTAGCCAATGAGCTGTCGGCGGCTCACGCTCTGTACTCTCTCCGATCTCAGCTATTCCATTCATTCTCAGTGAGAGCGTCGCTGCGTACTGTCATCTGGACTAGCACTGTGTACTCAACATGCTGCAATACGAAGGTAGGGGACGCGATTTTCCTCCCCTTGTCTGGATACGCCGGAAGTTTTCTTTTGTCTTTCGTGAGGGATTTTGATAGTGGTGTTCATTTAGCCCATTTTCATGCGATAAGGATTTATTTTATTCTTATCCGTGCGTTGCAGGTAGGCTATCGATTTCATGGTGCGTTCCCATAAATATACCGATTATTATATAATATTTTGCCCATTATAACGACAGTGACAACTGACATAAT
>JAZGTK010018396.1:0-11863 GCA_036877625.1 Ambastaia sidthimunki | reverse complement strand
TCCAGATACTGTGCTGTTTTTGTAAATAATCGTAATCTGGTTGCTCGGCGCAGCTACAGGAGGTCAGAGTTCGCGACCCGCTCACAGGAGACAGACTCAACTGCGCATGCGCACACGAACCATGCAGTCAATACTGTTCAGTACAAATGTAGTTTATTTTACTCTCTTAATCAGTGTGTTTATTAAAATATTACATTTCTTTGTATAGGAGTGCATTAGTAAAAAGAAATCAAAGGTTATACATTTCATGCCTAAGATCTATACATTTGGGGGACTTTGTCACATAATGGAATTAAGCATTCGTAACGTATAAAAATGCGTTGGGGGTTCATTTGTCCACTTAAAAAATATAAGACACATGTATTAATAAAACAATTAAGGGGCGATTTCCCAAACAGGGATTAAATTAAATTATAACTAGGCTAATTCTACTTAAAGGGATAGTTCACCCAAAATTAAAATTCTTCCATCACTTACTTACCCTCATGTGATTCCAAGCCTGTGTGACTTCTGTGAAACAAGATATTGTGTATCATCTGTAAATATGTCAATAACCAAACAACAGTGACTTCTATTGTATGGACACAAAACCACAGAGACATTTCTCAAAATATCTTCTTTTGTATTCAAGCCATGCAGGTGTGGAATGACATTAGGGTGAGAAAATGATTTTTAAAAAAATTGGGTGAACTATCCTTTTAAATTAATCCAGATTAAAATATTTATTTGAAACATTGCTTAACTTTAGTTCTACACTAGGGTGTCGCAAGGTAAATAAGGACTAACCAGCTATAAATGTCCTAATTTAACTAGTACATATTAAGTTCTGCTCCTGGTTTTATTTAACCCCAGTCTGTGAAACAGGATTAAAGTTTCCCCAGGCTTTGCCTTAATACCGTTACAACATTTCCATTTTTATACAACATTTCTTTTTCCAAGTAATTACTCATGCCACACAAACTATGCAACTGAATCATTTCAGGAAGTTAACAATTCAATTCAGTAAACAATTGATAACTGAGAAATGTGAATGTTGAATTCTCTTTCCAGGAAGCACTTCGTAGTTCCATGACATGATCGAATTAAAACCCCCTTACTATCAACACTGAGGCCTCTCCAGAAGTATAATGATACCACAAAAAATATTAAAATATGTTCAGCTCTAGACAATGTAATTACCAGAATCATTTGTGTAATAGATTATTTTTAAATCTTACAAAAATGTAGTTTTAAATCATGGTCAAACATTCGTTTCATAGAATAACCTTTTTAATATGGTATGTTTAGGAAATATTAAATCATTTTCCCATCAAGACCACAATACACACAACTGACAATACGTTATTTCATTACATTATTTATTAAAAATTATTTGATCTTTACATGTATGTTGGGGCACAGCCTACTCCCTTGAAATCCTCAGATATTAAAAAATTAAATTAGGATTTAAAACATTCTGAACTTTGGGATGCAACAGTGAACAACCAGTGCCGTGATACTCGGAAGAATTAATGACAGATTAAATTTTTACAGTGGAACACCAGATAAACAAGCATTCGACAGAACAGTGGCGTATCTAATGTTTATCAAAATCAAGACACTCAAACAAAATGTAAACAAACATCCAACACACAAAAGTGATAAGAATGGAACCTAAGGCAAACAAATTAAGTCCCATTTCCTGGACGTGTTGCACTGTAAACGGTGAAAGATCAGTGACTTGCTCTGCTTAGAGCTGAGAGAGAACCATAGAGAAATGTAGAGAATATAATTATCTTCCTGTTTCCTGTTGGTCAAAGTGTTAAGAGACATAATCCCGATCAAGGTGCTTTATTAATTAACGTGAAGATGTGTTAAGTCTTTCCCTGATAAAAACACTATTTTTCTCCCTCTATTCACAGCCGGTGTGCTATAATGTGTTATATTAAAAGTTAAAACAGTGCTTAGTCAGCCAGCCTGGCACTGTGTCTTTACTACCCATAATTCATTGAGGCCACTAAACATCCTGAACTATTTTAAATACACCAGCATTATATTACCATTTACAACATATGTACACAGTTATGTCCAGTTATGTCCAGTATGTTTTAAAAAAAATCAGTCTAAAGGCCTACTTTGTACAAAATATTTTTTAAGTTTAAGATTATTAAAATGTTTTTATAAAGGATAACTAAAAAAAAAAAAAAAAAAATCAATGGGCCGAATTCCTTAAACATGAGCAGAATGAATTTCTGTAGCACTAATCATTTACAAAACTATTTTTACATTGTCACACTTAATTCTTGAACCTTTCATTTTCATGTCAATTGAAAGTGAATGTGACCATTTATCTAAGAACAATCTTGTGAATGATTTACACAGAAATTCATCTGCTTGTGTTTCATGAACAAGGTCCAGTTATTTTTAAGCCTTCTTTCCCCAAGCGTTCACAGTTGGATTCAAAATCTCCCATAATGCACCACGCCAGACTGCACGTGACAGTGCCAAAGGTGCGACCTGGCTTCAGACATTCCCTGTGTCATACTTCCTCATACACATTCAGACTTAACTATGAATCACACTTCTGACCGAATCAGTAAAACCTTCATCAGGTGACAAACAATACTGATTCAAACTGTAGCTGTATAATTCAGGACCATAATGGTGTATTCCAAAATATCTAGTGTTCTGACAGTGGGCACGGACATGGATTTGGAATAAAATATAGTTTATAGGTAAACTTAACGGTCATGAAAAGTCAATGAAAACTTCAGTCAGTTTCTAAACTGTGAGACCCTCAATGTTCTGTGGGCTGGTTTTATGATAATGTGAAGCTCCAAAAGGAGATAGCACAGTGAGGCAGTGTTTCCTAAAATTTCATTAAGAACAAAGTTATGGATTAATACCTCACAGAAATCCAGTCTGGTTGCTTCTGATAGATTAATACATAAACTACATCTACCAGCATCCTTTGCTTCAAACTGGGTTTTGAATTGCACATCCTCAGCTCCCAGCACATGTCCAAAGTGGAAGGCCAGCGGGAAACATAGATGAGCACCATTTATTCATCACATTTAATCCAATCCAGAGCAGTCAAAGTATCATGGCCTCCTGAAACGCCTCGATCCATCTGGAAAAGAAGAACATCATTTGTTAAGCTCAGGAAATCTTTGATTCAGTGTTTTGTATGTGTGTTAGGCCCAAAGAACAAGTACAAGAATGAGACGGAGTGCCATTTACTGTATAACAATGCAAGCTAGTTTTGCATTCTCAGTGGTGCCACTATATTAGATGGCAATACAACCTTATTATGATATCTTATAATGTGTATTGCTCATAGCACAGTTTACCTCATCTCACAAACATGCTGGGCTAATAAAATGCAGCTTTATGCTAAAGCCAGACGCTTGCGTTTGATGGTAACTTGAATACAGAGGTTTGTTAGCACCACAGTAACCCGTGAACGCATTTAGTTCATGCTTAAAATTATATTTCTGGCATTAATGTGCTGTGTACCTCTGGGCGGTGGGAATATCTTCTGCTCTGAAGATGTAGTAAAGTGTATTTTTATGGTAGAGTTTGAACTGCAGTTTTTGAGCAGGTCCTGTCTTCTCCTCTCGGAGGAAGAAGCCCAACAGTGGCTGACTCTCCAACGCTGCAACATCCTGACCACACACACACACACACACTCATCATCACATGACTGGCATTGCATTACATCACATGCATCTGTTACTCTCATGGCATGATATAAAAAGTTTTGGGGAGTAATTGACTGAAATAGTGACACTACTTCTCTAACTACGAGTGTAACAGTAACTTGGTTTTAAAATAGCATCTTTTTACATCACTTTTCTGCTGTGTCCTGTCAAACAATTAACTCATATGTATTCACAAACATTCTGGTGCCCTGTTTAACTTTTTTTGTAGTTACATAAACATTTAAATACTGCATGTTTATCACTATATTTTCAGCTTTATTAAAATTGAAGCATTAGTTTTATCACATTGATATATTCATATTTTATATTCAAGTAAAAACATATTGACTCCTAAATATATTTATAAAAAACTGTTTGTAAGTTTGATTGTAGTTTAACTGGTAATTATGTATTTAATTATGTTAACTATTGTGATAGCTCAGAGTGTTTATTTAACATGCTTAGTTATTACACAAATATGAGCAGCATACTTCACTAGCAGCGTAAGTATAGAGGACTTTGTTCTTGATGACAAACCACAGTCTCTTCCAGGGTTTCTTGTGGCCTTTGGATCTGTGCAGGTATCCACTCATGGAGGAATTCTCAGTGTTGGCAGACACCTGTGAGTGACATTATTTAAAGAGTCATTTTAACAGTAACATTAATATGAAGCCATAGCAATTTATTCATTCTGTTTCATTCAACTCAAGCTGGAATTTGAGAAAGTGAAATTTTCTACTTAAGTTAATACACATTGTTTGCTTATAATCATTCATAATGCCTAAATGGGTCAAAATTCATAATTAGATGACAATAAAACTTTAGCAAATGTTTGGTGTGATGTGTAAAATGTGACAAATGATCTTCTTGGTTAATACTCATACACCTGCAAACAATTTTTGTTTTTTTGTGTGGCAGATTCCCAGCAACAGAGAACAGAAAGCTGTATGGTTGGAAGCAAAAATATTTATTTCTGGGTACAGCGCAGCTAAATTACACACTGTATAGGGTTGCGTGCTAAGTGCATTATGGGTAATGTAGTACTGCAGGTCACCTCTTTGAGGGCTGAAGGAATCTTCTTTTGTTTTCTAGAAAAAGCAAATGTTGAACTCCGCCCACTAGGGGAAACGGTCACATTGGATTGGTCACCTAAAACACAAAATCAAAACATCAAAATAAAAATGTGTCCAGCAAGTAACAGTAATTTTTGTGAACCTTCTGGAAATTGAAATGATGACGTGATTCTTCGTGAGTACGTATTTTTGAGGGCACAGGAAATGAAAGAGGAAATCTCATACCTTTGTGCTGTAGTTTAATGTAGCAGTGATCACACACTCGTGCTAACTGATTCTTCAGGTATTCCAGGTAATATTTATTAGATGAACAGGCCTGGCACACCACCTGTCGCCAAAACACAATTAATCAGGTATATTTGACCAAAAAAGCAAAACTTAGGAGTCATTTTGTGATCTCTGACCCTTCCGCAGGCTCGGCAATGGTGGCGTCTCCAGGTGAGCGTGAACTCGCACGTGCAGATCATACACATGGTGGTCCTTAAATCTGGAATCCAGATAGGAGCTTTAGAACCCAGCGGTGGGCCGTCATCTGAGAATCCCTCCAACTACAGAGACATAAACCACAGATACAGGAAAAGTTTTAACACAAAACATACAACAAGAAATTTACAATATGTTGTTCGAAAAATCTTAAAAACCACACAAATTTACACACATAGATTTAGCATATTGCAAACATCATATAACAAAATCACACATGTACCGAAAACTTCAGCTAAAATCTGTGCACACGAACACAGACACACACACACCTCTTGGCTTCGACTGGAGAAGAAGGAAATCTTCTTTCTGGTGTAGTCATCTATTGCTGTAGTGATGGCTTCCAGCCACTCATCTCTTTCTGTGGCTGAACTGCAAACCGGTTATTTACAACCAGCAATTTCAATTTTATTAGTACCAAAAATGACATTCATTTGGAACAAGTGATCATAGAATCATTATGCATAATTATAATGATATTTAATATGATTTCCAACTTCATTTTCTTTATCAATTCATCTTAAGACTTTGATAAAAAAATCATATGCAGGTATGTGTGTGTTTTTTACCTGGCAGATAATATGAAGGAACGTTCCACACTTTCAATGTTTAACTCGTTCTGATAGGCCTCTTGACTGGGCTTGCTCACCTATTAAATGAGACAAACAGGTTAACTTTCCTTTTCTGTGTGTGTTTGTGAGAGAGAGAGTGCTGGTGGGTATCTGACCTTCATTCCAGCCAGAGACAGCATACTGTTGACTTTATACTGGCCGGACTGAACGGGTGTCGTGTACAGCAGAATGTCATTAAACTGTTGAGAGAAAGCTGAAATTTACTGACAGAACTGGAACACCACCCAGTTTCCTGTCATATGCAGCAATATCCTGTATAGTAAATGACCAGGTTGGGCAAAATTCAGAGCAATTGCCTCCTTTTCAAATTATGAGTGTAAATCTGAATGGGACACAACACACTGAAAGTTGAATTGGAATGAAAATAGAATTTACTGATCTGCAAGTAAAAGAAATTCAACATTCAGTAGTTGTTGAATTTATGGAATTTTATTGAATCTGTTATTGGAATTGTTTGACATGCTTATGGGTCATGCTCATGGTATTATTTTAAACTGCAGTTTTTAAATGACATTTTAGGAATTTCATTCCTTTTTAATTCTGCTTATGGAATTCAGGAATAACACTGAAATTTAATAGCCGTTCATATCAATAGTAATATAATAAGAGACATTAATGTTGTTTAATTTAATACAAATAACAATCTGAACAAACAGTTTCTCTCCAAATAATACAGTTCATTAGCATAACTGCTGGCTGTATAAAGGCCACCATGGTGCATTTTAATTAACTAATTTGTTGTCCAATCACAGGTTGCCATTTTTAACACCTTTGAAAGTGGTACATCCAATCAGATTTCAAAATGTGAACTAACCGTTTACATTAAGCTCTTTAACAGCACTGAACTGTAACATATCTAATCTCACACATAAATAAATTTTCTCACCAGGAAGAACATTCTGGGCTGCATAACTTTTCTGGACAGTTTCATCAGGGTGCCCTCCTTTAAGAAAACCTGCATAAACAATAACACTGGTCAGACACACAGAATCATGGGTAATGAAAGCAAACACTGGTCAGACGCATTGAATCATGGGTAATGAGGTCTCTTACCCTGCCAGGCTGCACTATTTCATGATGGCCGTTCAGACTGTACTGAACCTGCATCAGTTTCTGGAAGTTATCCTAATTAAATGAGATATGAGATGTGAGATATGTGTTCATATTTATGAGGTCATTATGAGGGGGTGTGGCTGTGTGTTGTCATACCCCTTGT
Organism: Ambastaia sidthimunki; assembly: GCA_036877625.1. Lineage (NCBI taxonomy): Eukaryota > Metazoa > Chordata > Actinopteri > Cypriniformes > Botiidae > Ambastaia > Ambastaia sidthimunki. The sequence goes on along the minus strand of JAZGTK010018396.1, from coordinate 4,779 downwards.
TTCATGATGTCATTTGCATGATTTGCCACTTCTTTCACCACACTGAGAGCAGCTGAATAAACCAAACAACGTCAAACCATTTTTTTATATTTAATTCATTTTTGTCCTCAACTAAAACTCGGGCCAGAAATTTCAGAAAAGGGGGTTTGCTCATTTTATCTCTAGTGTAAACATTATTTTTTTGGAAAAATGATGCGCTCTCACTTTGTGTATCTTTGTAGTCAGATGAATCCTCGGGGAGGTTCTTCAAATAATCTGAAAAAAAGATGATAATAAAAAAGATAATAAAAAAGAAAAACAACTAATGAGCTCATCTTTCCTGAGTTATACTGACTGTTGACTTTACTGGATTACATTTTAAAATTGTGCCCAAGCCACACGTGACATGTATCACAATACAACAGATTTTGCAAAAATCTGCTCACCAGGACATCAAATACAGCAATTAATGTGTGAAGTTTGTGTCTGGTAGGATTGAGCCACTGCTGAGTGTACTGAGCACTACAGTGTGTCTGTTTACCTGTGAGCAGAAGTTGGTACTGAGGAATTCTCTGCACTGGTTTCAGCAGGTAATGCTTCAAAGCTAGACTAGCACAACGAGGACTCATCTGAGGACGAAACAGTGAAGAAAAATCACATCCACTGCTTGCCGTCATTATTTCAAACCTCAGCTCACCTTTGTCTTCACTCAGCAATATTATATGCACAAAAGTAGCAATAATATTAGTTGTATATTAAATAGTGTTGATGAAATATCAGCCTTCTGCTCATGTATGCATTAGTTTTTATTATGCATTTATATCTTAATTTGCATTTACTGTTGTTGAGTTGGATTTCTGAAACAAGCCTGCACATACCTCAAACTGACGTACAACGCTGGCAAAAGGAGGATTTTTGCGACACTGTTCGTCCAGCAGAGCCACGTTACGATCAAACTCTCGTATGTAGGTGGAGTACATTTTCAGATACGGACCCTTCTGAACAAAAATATCAGCCAGCCTCTGATGATCAGACCTGCATGCATGGAAATAAAAGAGATCAGTATGCACGCGCACACACACGCACGAACACGCACCCATGCACACGCACACATATGAATATTTAAGTTTGTGTGTGGTACCAGTGAGCTACTCTCTCCTCCAGCTCTTTCAGTAGATCTTTATTCAGTTCGTAAAGTTGGGGCAGATAGTACAAGATCTGATTCAACACTTTCTCCTCCACTAGTGGCTTCCCGCTCGCACGAGTCGCCTTGGCAACCGCATCCCGAAAGTCCTGATACAGGCACAGAAACATCCAGTGTAAATCAACACAAAGTCAGCTAGACAAAACACAAATGAAAATGCTAATGCTAATATTGTAATTACTTTACTTCTGTGCCACTACAATAAAAACACAATTACAAAAGTATTGTTTATTGCAAAGTTTATTTAATTAATGCTGCTAGTTCATGTTATGTAACATAAACTAGCAAAATATCTTCATTAACCACCCAACTGAAGCAAACTAAGTAAAACAACCTGAAGCACATATTTTGACAGGCCAGTGTATCTACAGTTTTAGCAGGAAGTCAGAAGAACATTCTCTCACACACGTGTCTTTAGAACAGCTGTTTGAGGTCACGGCCAAACTAGCGGGTTAAAGGGGAGTGGGTGCAATGGCTTTCCAAAAGCTCTCTCTGTCCAGCAATCTCACTTCTTTTACTGCACTCTCTCCGGAAACTGTCTTCCTCTCATTTTTCCTCTGTCATCTATTTCCTCTTGTTTTTTTTTGCCTCTCTAGATTTATTCTGTCCATCTCCCTCATCTTGACTAGTCAAGGATAGATTAGGATGGTCTACTCATTGTCCAACAACTGACTATTTAGCTTGACAAGTGAGTTTATCTAGATTTTTTGTAGTTTTTTTTTTTTTTTTAGCAGTAGTGCTTTAAGGTTGAATTTAGAGATGCAGCTGAGGAAATTGTAGCATGATAGTCCTCCTAAACTTTAAAAGCACTGTTACATTTTTACAGCCAACCTCTTTGTTGTTTGTGAGTTATGTGACAGTTGTGTCATTAAAGGGTATATTTATTACAATATAAGGTTAGACTTATTACACAGCTCTCTGCTTGATTGTGATTGGTCAATGGCAGCATTCTGCTGTTAAATATTTTTGTACTAGCGTTAGTGTTAGACTTTAGAATAGACTGTTGTCCATGGCAACCTATTACCAACATAGCTATGCTATTTTCCCTTCCTAACACATGATCTCGCATAATAAAAATATCTGAACTCAAATAAATATTACATTGATTTATTAAGTAGCCATGTGTTAACATTAAAATGTTCAGTCAGTGAGTCATTATCTTAAAACAAATTCACATAGCCTTCTTGTGTTAAATTCTACCAGTTAACCTGTTGAAGGGCTAAGCTTCATATCACTCCATGTATTTAAAAAAATACTGTGTATTGATGCAAGGTACAGAACCTCAAACCAGCTTATTTATACAGGACTTCCTCAAGACTTGTCACTCAGACAGCCCACTGACTAGTCAGTATGTTTGCAAATCCTTAGTCTTGATTCTGTTTAACACAGTTGCATTTAGCACATAGCTACTCATTAAAGTCCAGAAATAACCAAACAGATGTCAGTGTATTTATGTTTCCATTAGACACTTTACTGTAACAGTAGGAACCAAACACTGTATCTAAACACAAGAATGAAAAATAAGACACTGTAAACATAATTCTTGCTTTCATTCAAATCTGGAGTCAGTGTAAACAGGGACTTACGATGTGAAGCAACTTCAGAACGTCAACAAATCTGCAAAAACATGCAATCAAAACTTTAAACTCAAAACAAACACAGTAATGTTCCACCTAAAATCATTACATCTGTACATCTACTAAAACACATTAATTCACACAGAACATAATATAATAAATCTGAATTATATACAATACTTTCAAACAATCACTGGTTTGAACTTACACTTTCTCTGAGCTCATGATCTCCATTGCGATGTGGACCACCTTGTTTCTTTTTGACCTCTCTATCTCCTACAGACACATGTTAAATGCTGGTATATTAAACTATATATGAATCAATTGAAACTTGTACATTAACTTACACAGTTGTTGCATCCGACCATGATTACTAACAACACACACCCTCATGTCAAAAACAAACACCCTGTCTCTCCCAACTCAGTGTGTGTGTGTGTGTGTGATAGTTGTTTGGGCGGGTGAGAGGCTGTGGTCTTTATTTGGATCGGGGGTCTGTCTTAACACAAGGACAATGTTTGAGTGAAAGGACCCCCTGTTTCTCAGATTGGGGTGTTGCTGGGAGTCTCTCAGGATTATCTCTAGACAAAGAGTCTGCTAGACACGCCTGCTTGAAACTGATATACCCACAAGTGTTTGGAATCGTGCTGTTAAAACGAACGCATAAGGTTTTTAAATTCATATCGTAGTGGAAACTGAAATTTACAACATAAAGGAAAACAGCTTTCACAATGCATTAAACGTTCACAATGAACATATTTGCGAGTAAAACTATATTCTGTACATAATGTAGGGTGACTTCATTTTATCTACCCCTTTTAAAATCACAACGTTTATCAATAGTATACTATAATGGTAGAGTTGGTACATTTGTGTAAAAGCACTGTACCTCCTTGTCTTTTGATTGGCTCATGTCTTCCTTGCTGGAGTTGGAACTGTTATCATCTTCATCATTAGAGCTCAATCCATCCTCTGATAGATCACCACTCACTGAACATCTGTCAAACAAAAAGTCACAAGTTCCTGCCATCAAACATGTTTCCTTAGAACTGTGGAATGGTCAGACTGGACATTACAAACCTTATCAGACTGACTGAACGATAAATATTAATTAGGTTACAAAACTTTCAGTCATTGCATTGTAGAATTGCTACAAATTTAGGTAGTTGGGCACTTTTAAGAACAGAATAGAGAAAGAATCGATAGACAAAGTAACAATTCATTAGAGAACTGGATTTTTGCCAAATTAGCCTTAAATTGCTATAAATTATTGTGTCTTCTTAGTAGTAATGCTTGACATGGACAATTCAGATGAATTCGGACATAATTTTTCCTGTAGCTCGATTGTTCCTGTAGCAGCACAAAAATTGTGGGTTTGATTCCCGGGAATCAACCACACTGATAAAATGTATAACTGGAATCAACTGTAAGTTGCTTTAAAAGCATCTACTAAATGCATAAATATAAATATATCTAAATATAAGTGTGACAAATTTGAATATACGCACACATGAATTACATTTGAGATCAGCAGATTATTTGAATGACAGCTTAGCTACTATATTACTTCAGAAGAATATGGTGCTTATTTAGAATAAATTACATGTATAGCACTACTTTTATGGGACTCGATGGCCCCTGCTCACTGTTCTCTTTCATGATAGGGGAAAAACAAACTTTTCATGAACTTTCTCCAAAAAACAACAACATGTTTAAAACAACTGGGTGAGTAAATGACAGAATTTTCATTTTTGTGAGCGGTTCCTACATACAGCAGCAAACAGCGGGTCATGCGTTTTGAATGAGTAAAGCACAAACTCTCATGCAGACTCATGCATACACACTGTCTTTGCCCTCTCCTCTGGTTCCCTCGCTCTCATTCTTTCTCCTGCTGCAGGAGGACAGAGCTGCTCTTGTTTACAGCTTATATAAACTCACTCTGCAAAGAGACGCCACACACATCCATACACAAACCTTTCAGAGCACAATCTCTCTCACACACACACTGATATGCAGACA
>JAZGTK010018395.1:0-11863 GCA_036877625.1 Ambastaia sidthimunki | reverse complement strand
TTCTGTTCTGATGTTTGCTGCTGTTTGTCTCTCAGACGGACTGGAAAATCACGCAGTCGAAGCCCGTACCAGTCTTCACGTCATTCCCGCTCTCATAGCCGCCACCGCCACTCTCGTTCCCGCAGCCGGCCCTCCAGTCTGTCCCCCAGCACACTGACCCTCAAGAGCAGCCTGGCTGCAGAGCTCAGCAAGCAGAAGAAAGCTAAGGCTGCCGAGGCAGCCCGTGTCAAAAGCTCCAGCAACGCATCTACCCCCACCAAGGGCTCCTCATCCTCCTCCTGCGCACCTCAACCCAGTCCCGTCTCCAACCACTCGACCAAAAAGACCAGACCGCCCTCACCGCCGCCTGTGTCTGAGAAAGGCCCCAGAACTCCCGTATTAAGCCAACCACAATCACCCGTGGAGAAACTTGCTAAAAGGACCTCGGAGGCTCCACAGTCCAGCAAAGAAGTTAAGGTGAAGGAGGAGAAGAAGAAAGGAGCTCAGTCTATGCATGTTAAAGAGAAGGACAAGGAGAAAGCAGCTGCTCCTGCTGTAGCCTCCTTAGGCTCTCTTCCATCGGCACCCAATAACTTGAATCATCTGGATGGAAGCAGCAGGTGAGGATTATTGCTTTTAACACCTATGTGGAATAATTTTGATACAATGATATGACAGACTTGTGTCTTGCCTGAATGTAATGCATTGCTGGTAGGGATTGCAGAACTACATATTTTCAAAATCTGATCAGTACATCAGTGCCTAATTGATTGGCCTCCATGTGGCTTTTTATTATTAGGCTTTTATTATAAGTGATGTCCACCAGACCACAATCAAATGTATTTCTTTAGCCTGCTTGGTAAAAATATAAATGTAGGCAAATGCCACACTGACCCATCTCTACTTTCTACTGTATATAATGATGTTTTTGTTTTCCGTAGTCTGAAGGACTCCTCGTCAGCTCCCTCAGGAAAGAAGAAACCAGAGAGGAAAGCTCGCCACCTTCTCACCGACCTGCCTCTTCCACCAGAGCTACCAGGCATCACGTCAGGTTCACCTCCTAGCCCCCCAGATGAGAAAAAGACCCCCACCCAACGGAAGAGACCAAAGTATGTTAAACAGCACCATAGCCCCTTCTAAAATTCAAAAGGGTTGTCATTTAACACTCAATTATGCTACAGCTAGTTTAATTTCCAGTTTTGGAGTCTTTTTTTAGACTGTGTGCATCATTTTATTTTTGCACAACAAAATAAGTGTTTATGGTTATATTGCAGAATTTGTGGTCCACGCTTTGGAGAAATCAAAGAGACTGAGATAGACTGGGGGAAACGCTGTGTTGATAAGTTTGAAATCATTGGGATCACTGGAGAAGGTACTTATGGACAGGTGTACAAAGCCAAGGACAAAGATACTGGTAAGAGCACTCTCTGTGTAAGTGTAGTCTTATTTCTTCTTGTTCAGATTGACGATGACCACGATCAGGTCAAACAGGGTGTTCTTAATTCTAAGTAATGCATATGTATGAATTCATTCTGAGAACATTAATCAGTGAATGTAGCTGATCTTTCTGCTTTTACTTACTCAGCTGAGTTGGTGGCCCTAAAAAAGGTCCGTCTAGACAATGAAAAGGAGGGCTTTCCCATCACAGCCATCAGGGAGATCAAGATCTTACGGCAGCTCAACCACAAGAGCATCATTAACATGAAGGAGATAGTCACTGATAAAGAAGATGCCTTAGACTTCAAGAACGATAAAGGTATTGAACAGAAATGACCTTTTTTTTTTTTTGTTGTTGCTGACAGTTCTTAAAAGTTGTCCATTTAATACCAACCATTGGTTATGCTTTAATCTAACAGGGGCGTTCTACTTGGTGTTTGAGTACATGGACCACGATCTTATGGGGCTCTTGGAGTCTGGCCTTGTCCACTTCAATGAGAGTCACATTAAATCTTTCATGAGGCAGCTTTTGGAAGGACTCGATTACTGCCATAAGAAGAACTTCCTACACAGGGACATCAAATGCTCAAACATCCTGCTTAATAACAAGTCAGTGCTTTTAAATTTAGATCCATGTTTTGGGCCACACTTTTAGCTGTAGTTTATAATATAGAAAATCTGATTTGTGTATTTATTTGTGCTACTCAACAGGGGTCAGATAAAGCTGGCAGATTTTGGATTGGCTCGACTGTACAACTCCGAAGAGAGGTATGTATTCTTTTTACAAGCAACCTTGAGGAACATCTTTGCTTGATTTAGCAAGTTAACCAGCTTTTATGGTTTGTACATGCTTGTAGTTCAAACTGTGACTTGTTTTGTGCATTCTCCAGCCGGCCCTACACCAATAAGGTGATCACCCTCTGGTACCGCCCACCTGAGCTGCTGCTAGGAGAAGAGAGATACACGCCCGCCATTGACGTGTGGAGCTGCGGGTAGGGAATGCAGTTCTATTAATAGTGTAAACAAAACCATTTTCACCTGCTTGAGGTTTTAAACCCTTCTTGTCACACAGGTGCATCCTGGGAGAGCTTTTCACCAAAAAGCCCATCTTTCAAGCCAACCAGGAGCTAGCACAGCTTGAGCTTATTAGGTAACACAGTAATGGTTTAGTTTTTCTTGCTATATTTTCTTTTCAGACAAAAAAAAGTTAAAAACACCCATCTGTGCATCAGAATGCTATCATTTAGAAATGATACTTAGCTAACCTATTTACCTGTGTCCAATCTAGTCGTATCTGTGGTAGCCCTTGCCCCGCTGTGTGGCCAGATGTGATCAAGCTGCCCTACTTTAACACCATGAAGCCAAAGAAACAGTACCGGCGAAGGCTAAGAGAAGAGTTTGCTTTGTGAGTAATCAAATTAAAACCTGTTTAGTCTGTTTTAAATGGCTCATGGCTTCTCACAGGTTGACAAATGACAACTTGCTGCATTTACAAGTACATAATACACAATGTATGGGCTACAGGGTATATAATATATAATGTAGTATGTGTGTGTAAAGAGATAATATAGTTATGGTATAGTAATATAGTTATATGCTTGTTTATTTGGTTTATGCTGCATTCAGGTTTACATGGGAAGTTCTTACAAGCTCAGAAGTGTCAGTTACAATATGATACAATATGAAGTAATCATATAATTTATTTTATTTGCTAATAAAGTTGGAAAGCTTTCAGAGTGCTAATGCAATAAAACGAAAAGCAAAGGATGCACTTTTAATGCTTTATCAATGTAATCATTGTAATAACTGAGAATGGTATGAAATGTATTTGTGGCACAAGCCTGTCTACTTATAAACCTAAGTGGTGTTTTTAGTAAGATTTCTAGCCATTTATCAACAAAATCATGCTAACTAAATTAGAAAGCTGACTTTCACAATTACTTGTTATTCTGAGTACTAATTTGTTTCTACCATCATTCTCTAATTGAGCCCAGACTCTTTCTGATTGGGTGTGTTAGAAAATCCATTTCCTACTGGTAGTTATTTACCGGTAATACCAGTTTCCCACTGGTGGTTAAGACATTGTGTTAACATTCATGTGTGCTCATCTCATGAACATAACGACGTTAAGACTTTAACACACCTAAAAACATGAGTAATATGTTTTGCATTGACTTTTGGTCTGTGTTTCAGTATTCCTCTGATGGCCCTGGATTTGTTTGACTATATGTTAGCATTGGACCCAAGCAAGCGCTGCAGTGCAGAACAAGCTCTTAACAGTGATTTCCTTAGAGATGTGGACCCAGCCAAGATGCCCCCACCAGAGTATGTTTGTACTCTGTGTTCTTTCCCTTAAATGTTTTCCTTTTTACTAGGAACACAAACACATATCAGTCCAGCTGATTAATTGGGCAGTTTTTGGCTATGTTGAAATTACTGCCACTGGCTGTAAACCAGGAGAACTGTAAATTAATGTTCAGGGCATATTTTACACCATAACAGAAAATTAAGTTTCACACAGCCGTCTTTTTTGACTATTACATTAACAATTAAAATAAATTTGCTTGGTAACTACATTAATGTGTCTGTCTCACTATTTTTCTAGTCTGCCTCTGTGGCAGGACTGCCATGAACTGTGGAGTAAGAAACGGCGCAGACAGAAACAGATGCCTGAAGAACTAACTGCCCCCAAAGCCCCTCGGAAGGAGCTGGGGCTGGATGACAGCCGCAGCAACACGCCACAGGGCTTCCCTGCTGCTGGAGTACACAAAGGTCAGAGCGCTTGATAACAACAGCATAAATGCTTGAAAGAACCTTATCCTCTTGTCAGTCATGTTCAGATAATGCTTGTACATGCAATATTTTTTTTTGAGAATATATGGTGGTAGTTTCATAAACATGTTATTCCTCAAATCAAGTGGATCGGACTTACAGTTTTCAAACAGTGTGTGTTAAAAAAAAAAAAAATCCAGAAGACTTAAATTTCACAGAAAGCCAGGTCAGGTCAGAAGAACTAGAATATAACAGATTTTTTTTCTTAGCCAGTCAGTAACCAGTCAAAACATTCTAGCAAGTGCCTATTACCTTCAGTACCCCATGGTGTTTTTTGTGTAGACAAACGCTTATCAGTTTTTTTTATTTAAAATGGAAACATGGCTTTCTGCACGCTTGTATACAAAACTATGATATCTGAGCACCCACTACCCATTATTTGTCATAGTTTGCTGACACAGAAATGGACTCATGGACTTTACCCATCTAGCAGTAAATTGTTTATTGTTTGCTTACTGAGATCCCATCTGCTTCTGTTGGCTTTTTTTCAAGGAAAAGCTCTAAAAGTAAAACAGATTAAGTTTCCTATTGCAGTGTGGAAACCGTGTGAATTTTTACTTGTCATTGTTCTAGATCCCAAAGCTCCCAACTCACAACTGACCCAAGAACAGCTGGCTGTACTATTGAACCTCTTCCAGTCAAAGAGCACCCCAGGGGGTTCGGCCCAGGTTGCCCAGACCGTGGGTTTTAAGATGAACCCAGAAACGCTACAGCAGATTACCAAGGCTTTGCCCCCTGGCCCGCTGGAGTCAGAAAGACCCCCAGAACCACCTCCACTCCCTAGGGTCTCTAAACCTCCTCAACCTCCCCCAGCAGGGAGCGGGGCTCCCCGTACCCCACCCATGCCGAAACCCCCTTCACCGCCCACCCCCCAGCAACAAAGCAAAGCTGAAGGAGAGGTCTCAGCCACAGCTACTCAGACCGCTGTCACCATGCTTCTCGCTCAACTTCTCAAAGTCCAGCAAGGCGCTGCAGGAGAGGTCGTTGGGTTTGAGGGAGCAGAGGGTGTCGTCTCCAGTGCAGCAGGTGGCAGCTCTGCACCCCCACCCCCACCTGACATCAAGCTGCCACCTGAGCCCAGTCCTGTATCTCCAGGTAAACAACAAGTATCACCTTCTTGTGTTCATTGCAGAAAACTTAATGAAACTTTATAAAATCAGAATTTAAGCTTTAAGGCCATGTGCTACTCTACTCCTAACTAACGAACTAAACTTTTAATAGATATAACCAGGTATGTTAACTAATTAATTAAGGAGATAGCAGTGTGTCAGAACACCTTAGCAACTGCATAGTAATGCCCTGCCAACTACTTTTAACACCCCCAGCATAGTCAGGGTGACTTTCCACCAGCAATACCAGAAAATGTTTAGTGTAAATAAAAATGTAGTATATTTTAGGTGTCTTTGCTTTTGTCCATGTTATGAGATTGTCGGCCTGTAACAAAGCAGAATTTGTAATGGCTGTTTATAGTATACTGGGCAGTTATGGCACTCCTCTGGGTGTGTGTTCACATTTTTGAGCTTATTAAGCAATCACGTAAGCATCATTATATCATGTATCATGTAAACAAACAGTTCAGAACGCTAAATTCAAATATGGCTGCATGTTGATAACGTTGAATTTAAATGGTTCTTGCATGTCACACAACTAGTTGAGAGCAGTGATGAGAAACCCTGCGAAAACCAATGGAATTCAATGTTACCACATATTCATAGCTTCGGAAGACATTTGTTAACCCACTAGAGTGGTATGGAACACTTTCATGATCGATGGACCCACTTTTTTTTTCGAACTTTAAAAAACTTGCATGCTGTTCAATGCCATTAAAAAGCTGGGAAGGCAAGGATATTATTTAATTTAAATATGATTGTGTTTGACTAAAGTAAGTCACACCAAGGATGGCATGAGGGTGAGAAATTTTTACTTTTAGGGGAACTATTGCTTAAACACAGGAAAGAAATTTGCACACATCAAACGATTTTATGGAGTCTTTAGGTTTACAACACATTGTAAACGTCTGATGATGTTTATATTTTGCAGTGGCTGAAGGGGGTGGATCATCCTCCACTGTTCTAGAGTCTGTGTCAATTCTGCCACCAGACCAGAGACCCCCTGAACCTCCAGAACCCCCTCCCTGTGCAGACCTGGATTATCGGCAGGCCCCTGAGCCTAAACCAAGTCTGCCCACCTCTGCACCCGCAGAACCTCCTAGACCCCCAGAGCCTGACTATCCACCCCCACCAAGGCCCACAGAGGGACCTGGGTTTGGGGCAGACTACAGCCGGCCACCTCCACCCTTTCCCCATACAGGCTTTGCGGATAGCTACCTCGGCCACATGATGGGGGGAGGAATGCCCCCTCACCCACCTCTAGCCCCAAGGAACTTTTCTCATGGAGGGGCATCCAGCACAGGTGGTGCCGGTGGAGGTGGCAGTATAGTTTTCAGTGGAGACAAGGACCATCGCTTTGAGTACAGTCACAGCTCACTGCCTGTGGGCCCTGGGCCCCCACCCCCTTCTGTACCCCCACCCCCTCCAGGTCAGGCCTGGACTTCACCATCCCAATCAGGGGCTCCACCCCTTCCGCTTGGGTACGTTCCCCATGTGAACACAGCGGCACTGAGGGGCAGAGGACTCCCTTTTTGATTGGCTCAGAAGCAACACGTTAATGAACTTACTAACGATGAATGCCTCAGAAAAGGAAGACTCTAAAAGACACATGCAGTTGCCCTCAAGCCAGCACTAAGTGGTGTAAAAGCTCACTTGATTTGTAATATTTCTAATAATAATGTCTCTGAGGGCACTCAAGTAACAGCTTGGGTTACAACTGGAGGGACGAACTGCATTGGGAGGGAAATATTTTTAATTCCCGCTCATACCATTTCATAGAGCTGTTTTTGTTTTCCCTCCAATTGATTTTGTAATCTTATTCTACTGCTGTCTTTTAAATTAAAATTGTACCTTTTTTGAGTGTGCATTTACCATGTCAGGGTAAGTGTTTTTATGACCTGTACCTTAGTGTCTCCTTTAATTGCATAAGGACAGACTAGTATTACAATGTTTTGCACTGCTGATTAAAGTAGGTGGAAACAAACAAAGGTGTGAATGGAGTAATGTGCTGTATCTGCACATGTTGCAAATGACCAGTAATGTAAGTTTTCTTTTATTTCGGTCAGATTTTTTTTCTCCTAATGATTTGACGTTTATGGGCTCTGTCAGAAAGTTAAATTCACTGGAGGGGCTCTTTAAGGACTCCACAGAGACTGGTAGCACTTGTGTGATTAGGCTCATTGGAATTGTTGTATCTACTGAAAAAGTGATCGGATCAAAGCTGTTTTCTCACCAGCTCGTCTATTGCCATTGTAAAATTGAAAGTAAAGATGCAGATTTCACGAAGGAGATGAGCAACAATGACTTTTTTTGTAATGAAATGTTTTTTTCCCCTTTGGCAATTGTTTATTAAAGAAATGCCAACAATTTAATATGTATTGGTATTTTTTTTATGTTGCCAGCACAGAAACAAATAATTTATGGATGTATAGTTTTATAGGTACGCCATGGTTTTATGTCTTAAAATTAGTCATAGTTGTAAATATTTGCAAATTCAATTTTGTGATTCTATTCATTTTTGTGCAGCTTCTAACATGTATTTGTCATTCTATTTATTTGTGAGTTCATAGTTTTTGTAAAACAACTTTTTTTTTTTGATCAAATCTATTAACGCTTCATTTACGCTGATTTAAACACTGATTTAAAACCATGGCTCAAAAAAATTGATGAAGCTTATGAGCACATTGCCAAGGCTGAAAAATGGTAAGTAATGCAGGTCGCAAAATGCTCGAATATTTAAGATATGGATATACTATATATTACTGCTCTTTTGTTTTGCAGCAAACCAATGCTTATACGCCCTAAAGTTATAACCTATTTACGGGACCTTAAAAGCATAACTGATCATATATTGTTGTAAAATTCAGTTTAAAGACGAGCTTTATGAAGTGGAAGCCTGATTATGACAGTGCAGCATCGGAATATGCCAAAGCAGGTGGGTTGGTCTCCGGTTGCTCAATTTAACCCACTATTTAGAAAAATACTGATCTAAGTTGTTGATTCTGTGTAACTTATATCTCTTCTGTTGTTTTTCATCGCTTTCACCCAAGCCGTTGCCTTCAAAAATGCCAAACAACTTGAACAGGCGAAAGATGCTTATTTACTGCATTATTTATGTGGCACTTTCCATGTATTAAGTCTAAATTCTATATTGGTTTCCTATTACCTTTTTTAAAGCAATAAAGGTAGAAATCGTATATTCTTTAAAAAAAAAAAAACTAATTAAACCTTACTGTTGAGCTTAATTTAGACAAAATTTCCATCCTGTTACTTTCAAACCTGTTTCACATTTAAAATACATTTTTACATTTTATTGATTTTAATAAATTAATTAGACCTAGAAATTAACTGGCTTATCAGAATATTGCCTTGTTTGATAATACATTTTGAGCCTTCTGTTTGTCTCACTCGTTCTAGGTTTTGGCAGGTATGATATTACTAACCTTTTCATATTGCAGTAGCGTAGAGACGTCTTGTGTACCTTTTCCAGTTGTACATGCCGTAGTATTTAAAGGGGCCTATTTAGCCCTTAAGTCTACTTATAATATTAGGCAATAGGTCATATCCACCCACTTTTTACCACGACTTTTAACCATCATGTTTTTATTGGTGTTTATTGCTTCTTTCATTTAGCTTTTTCTTGTCTTGTTCTTCAGTATGCAAAGCTGGCCATCAGCCTGAAAGTGCCTGGAGGAGGGAAGAAGAAAACAGTGGCTGCTGGCAGTGGAGATGCGGGTGTGAACACAGGAGCTGCCCAGCCGGTGGAGGAGGAGGATGAGTATGCGGGCGGCCTCTGTTAAATCCTGATCATTCTGCTACAGGAGACACATTTTGAAGCTCTGAGCTGCTCTACCAAATACTTCAATCATATACACAGTCCATCTGTTGCCTGCGAGTTGCCTCATGATAAGCACAATTTTAAAATACTATATGGACTAGAGACACTAGAGCGTGTTTTTGGGGTTACTCCTACCACCCTGTAAATGTTATAAATATGAACAATATAGTGTTTTCAGGCAATCCAAACATGAGGTTGTTACATTATGTTGATACATTTGATATATTGTTATCATGCACTATAGAAAAAGTGTTGTGTTCAATGCAACATTTTATGATTTAATTGAGTTTTTCAGTATTTCTTTTTTATATGTTAGACTACTTTAGAATAATCATTTTAAATTATGATGTTGACAGATATTTCTTTACCTGTATGCTGGAATATAACAGTGCCTGCCCAACCCCAAACAAGGGAATGTGTTTACACTGTAATTATCTTCTAAAAGCCAATTCTTTTCTTTAAATGTAAACGCGTATGTATATATAAATATATATACACACACAAACATTTTTATTGCAGAAAGTGTGCTTTGAAATTGCAGGAAACAATTCCTGTATCAGACACAAAGATGTCAATTGATTGCATGGGCTGGTAAAAGTCATAAAACAATAAAGTGAGACAATAATGTTCAATATTTTATTTCTATATTTAGTTGATTTAGTTCCTGCACTATAGTCATTATTCTACAGTGTGCGCAAGGTAGATATGCACAATGACCACAGACCAAGGTAAAGTTTTTTAAAATGTGCTTTATGCTCATGATATTGATCCACAATTACACCACATATCCATCAACACAGAGCACTGACAACAGCAAAGGGTTGCTCTGAGTCGCTCTCTGTGCTGTGAGCAAGGTGACTTAATAAGAGTTGCTGTTTCCTGAGAACCCTTCAGTTCTAAGTTCAAGCTAAAAATCAGGCAATAGAAGATCATAATTCTGTTTTAAATGTTACATACATCTTGAAGACCCCAAGCACTTCTGGATCCAGGAACAGTTTTCTCTAAGGAAAAAGTGGCTAGTGTCTTTTAGCCACGATCCCCTTTGTTCAAGTTTAGGTGCAGCTACCAAGACAGTATATTGCACAATACATTATTAACTATGAGCTCCCAGTTGAAGCTCCCAACCAATAGGTGGCGCTAAAGCCGTATTAACAGATCCCATCAGAGGCATTTTCCTGGCAGCGTCCCGATTTCTAAACTCAACCCCAGATTTAGAAACTCTGGTACTGTTCAACAGCTACTTCACCTGTAGGTCACATTGTAATAGGCAGCAGAGCCCCTTGAGGTCATTTCTTACAGTCTTACAAGAGCACTGTTGACATGGACACCTGCAGGAAGCACCACTTATACTGTGTCCTTCCTTGAGATTTCCTTAAACTGGGTTTCCAGCAATCTCTGGAGGCTCATTTGGTCTTCTCTCTGGTCCATTTGATCATAGTCTCTGGTGAACGATACAGGAAGATCAGTTTGGCATAAAGGTCTTCCTCAAGCTCCAGCTCACCCGTCTCTCGCACGAGGAAGATGTCAGTGCAGAGTTTGAGGATCCGGTCCACGCAAGGAAGTTCTTCGAACATGATGGAGTGTGAGATACCACTGAAAAACTCTCGTACGAATTTCCCAATCACCAGCACCACGGATGCATATAATCCCATTATGCTGAGGAACAAAAACATAGGTATATCACAACTGTCCACTAATGTGGTACTGTCTGTATTTTAGATACTTGATGTTTATTATCAAATATATACAATTAATCAATTCTCCTGAGGTATTTGCAACAATATCCACTGTTGTCTAAACAAAAGACAAACGCCTACACTTTTATGAGATGTTTTGGATGGTATTTTGTGACATACCCATAACCTGCCAGGAAGCCCAGGCTGGGAGGACTGACTTTATCACTAAAGACATACAGATGCAGTCCAGCTGCTCGCTTCTTCTCAGACTTTGCTTCTGATCTCATCTGGATTTTCCCTGCCGATGGCTGGTCCACAATCCACCACTCTTGGATCTCCTCGCTGCCATTATGAGACCTCTCAAGGTCCAGCAGAATGCTCTTATAACCATCATCTGAAGATACATATTTAATACATTGAATATTAATTGTATTGCGCAACTTGAGTAGCGTGTTGTCATTCGTGATTCTATTTATGTTTCTTTTTTTAAGTTTTAGCTGTAGTAATATCAAAGTAGAAAGGTCATCTTGATACTACATTACCTCTGTAAAGCTGATCTATTGGTTTGGCATTGGAATCACTTGGCGCTCGAATGAAGCAGGGAAATACTTGTTCAATTACCCTGTAAATGGGCAGAAAGAAAATAAATATATGGTTGTTTAATTATTAAAATGTATCATTAAAATCAAGTTTTTATTTTGTTTACTTACACTGCTTTTTTGCTGGTTCCGTTAAGCAAAGCTATCAGCTCTTGTCTGGTATTCATGTCTAGATATGTGACATGCTTGTCCATCGCAAATTCAGCTTTTGCTCCCAGACTTAGATTCCTGAGGGAGAAGAAAGCATTATGGGATATATTCGGTGAGCCATTGTTTTTAAAATCAAACTACACCAGCGCTACCAAATTGTTATTATTTAGGTATTCATGTACCAGGATATTTTTTAAAAACTCAAAAATGTTCCATGTATGTTCATGTCCAAATGTTCCATGT
>JAZGTK010018394.1:0-11863 GCA_036877625.1 Ambastaia sidthimunki | reverse complement strand
GTTGAAGGAAATGTGATTGGTTGTCTGATAGGATCATGTCATTCCAGGTGCCCTTCCCAGAGCTACATGGAGAATATACAACGTTTGTGGGTCGGGCGGAGGACGCCGTCATCGCCATGTCCACGTACCGCCTGCACATCAAGTTCAAAGAGTCGGTCGTTAATGTGAGCGTTATTTTCTAGTCACTTATATGACTGCATTTACATTCACACTCATTTATTCTCTTAGCAGAGCTACGTGAACTAAAAATGAATGAAATCACGCAGGATACAGTTCAGTAAAGTATATAAAAATGAGCTTTTACTGAGCATTTACTGTTGAACCATGTTTGCTAACGTTCTTCTAGCATATGTTGAAACCAACTTGCCAGTGAGAATGATAGAAATTAGCAATGAAAAAGGTATATTTTAAAGCAGCATTCAGTTCACTAAACTGTTTCTAAATCAAATCAAATGTAAATAAAAATTTCGATTCGGTTTGTTCTTACAATCAAGTCACTTCACTTTCTGGCCACATCAAATGTGACCCTTACATTTGACAGAGCTGTTAAGACGTCTATGATTTTATTGCATTGTGACTCAAAGTATGAATAGTCAGGATAAAATGTATTCAATTTCTTTACTTCAGTCTAACTCCGCATTTGTCATATTTACACACGTAATTGTGAGTCAGTTTAGAAGCATCACCTGTTTTGGCCAGTGTCTGATCAAGTCAAGCGATCAGCTTTGGAAATCAAATTGGATTTGGGCAAAAAAATGGGCCAGTTTAGTTTGCAGAATGAATGTAGCTTTGCTCTTTTGGTACTACTTTACGTGAATTACTCCAGAATGAAGTGACAGTGGCCAGTATTCAGTCTAATGATCTGTTTGGCTGTAGTGAATGTTTGTCATACAGTATAATAGATTGTCAGTACAGTGGCCACTGAAAGACACTGTGCTGTGCCTGAATGCTGCTAAATTTAGAGGCCACAGATTATGTGAAGGGTATTTGGGGACTACGAGCCAAAGTTACATCAGGCTTTCTGACA
Source organism: Ambastaia sidthimunki (assembly GCA_036877625.1). Taxonomy (NCBI): domain Eukaryota; kingdom Metazoa; phylum Chordata; class Actinopteri; order Cypriniformes; family Botiidae; genus Ambastaia; species Ambastaia sidthimunki. The sequence goes on along the minus strand of JAZGTK010018394.1, from coordinate 10,836 downwards.
GTGTGTGTGTATTGAACAGCTCTGATTTTATTAGCTCTCTGCTCTCACTGTTTAGCGAGCCTGTTGCCATGGTTTCAGTGTTTTTTAATTGGTATAGTCCACCTCCATGCCTTCAACCTGGCACTATATTAGGGTTCTGGTTACATTGCAATATTCTGCTCTACTGTACATAGACCAGCAGACAGAATTGGGCTGCTTCTACTGGAACGTTTCATAAGAGCCTCTTAAAGGAAGGTTCTAGAAAAAAGAACGGTTTACCAAAAGATGCAAATCTGTATGACTCTCCTTCTTCTGTGGACAACAAAGAAGATATTACAAAGAATGTCTTTGTGGACAAAAGTAAATGGAAGTCAATGGAGATGATAGGCTAGATTTTAGGTGAGCTATTCCTTAAGCTGGAAGGCAAGTTTACCAAAGGGTGCGAAATCAGAAATGCATGAAATGTAATATTGTTATAGCATTTTAGCTTGCCTGTTAGGGCTTTATTAAGCGCATTATTGTTACGTTTTTTTACCAATTTGAAACAACAGACAAACTGTTGTGGAATTTGACACAGATGACACAGATAATCTCAAGCTTAAGTTTGGCAATAACCAGAATAGCTGTTTCTTTAAACTGTGCTCTACTGTTAGTGCTCTACTGGGACTGTAGTTAAATGGTTCAATGCTCACACAAGCTGATTCATCAGATCTGATCTGTGACAGTCACATATTCACAGAGTAAATGAGTGTGACTCTGTGTGCCTGTGAAAGAGGGGGTGTGTTGTGCAAGGTTGTGTGTGTGTGTGCGTGTGTGTGAGACCCAGTGTGTCTTGCGTAGCTGTGTTACTGTGACCATAGGCCTGCCTGTGAAATAACAAAAGTGTTGTAAGAGCAAGTGTAAAGTGTGTACAGATGTTGAAATTTGAAGAAGGTTGAGGGAGTGACATTTCGCTTCATTTTATGGGTTACACAGTTTTGAAAAACGTCTAAAAATGGACATAGAAAGGGGCAAAATAATAATTTAGAAATTCCTAAATATCAGTTGACATCTCAAAGTAGTGTTAAAGTGTTTAAAGCCCCTTTAACAAGCACATGAGGAATGTTGGAGTGTGGTCAGGTTATTGCGATGGAATTAAACCGCAGCCCAGGAATTTGTGAATGACAGATAAGCCAAAACCTGAACTGTACACATCTTGCGAGTCAGACAAACCTCTCCGTTCTCTCTCTCTCTGTCTGTGTGTGTAAACAGAGGTGTTCGTGTGAGGTGTCAGTAAGTACGGAACGGTCTGTTTGCATGCTGTTTTGAGCTGCAGTTTGTGAGCTCAACAGTTGTGTGTTGCATGGAGTCAGTTAACGTGTGATCACGCCCACGTTCCAAAGCTTAAAAGAAGAACTGTGTTTTCAGCCACAAAGTTGCAAAGCTTCACACACACACACACACACAAACACACACACGATTGCAGCTGATTGGCATGACGGAGTTTAAGATTAACGATCAAAACTAAAGCTGTAGAACAAAGAATGAGTTTGTCTAAAAATAAGCCGCAGACACTAATCACTAACAAATTATCTTGATAAACCCAAAGTCCAGGTCTAAAAATGTTTAAAGCAGGTGGATTTAATCATTAGCATTCTTTGAGTTCATATTTTCATCTGGGTTTAGACTGGGTTTGTGATGTGTTGAGACTCACAGAATAATCACATGTCTGTCTGATCTGTCTCTCTCTCAGGTTCCCCTGCAGCTGATTGAAAGTGTAGAATGTCGAGACATGTTTCAGCTGCACATCACCTGCAAAGATTGTAAGGTCATCAGGTGAGCTTCATCTCGTACAGAGATCTTCACAACTGTTTATCCAGCCTCTCTGTCTCCCTGTTTAATATCCTCGGTGATTTTTCGATGCATTCAACCTTCTGTGTGTTTGAACAGGTGTCAGTTTTCCACGTTTGAGCAGTGTCAGGAGTGGCTAAAGAGGCTAAACGCCGTCGTTCGTCCTCCTTCCCACATAGAGGAGCTCTTCTCCTTCGCCTTCCACGCGTGGTGTGTGGAGAAGGAACAGCACGGCGATTTGTGCAGGCCAGGTACCACATCAGATCTTCCCTGTCGCTTTATATCGATTGTGCTTTAGATTAAGTTTCACAGGAGCAGGTCAATGTTTTCAATTTATTCCCACTCATATTCTAATATTTTAGAGGCCTCTTAGAACTTCATAGATCTGCAGAACTTCATAAAGTTGTTGGCATTAAATTTTAGCGTCCATGACATCATTGAGGGCACCTGTTTGCTTTCATGGGTATTTCAAGTAATTGAGAAGTCATCCAGCACACTGTTGTAGCTTGCAGATGTTCCTGCTTTAATTGTGATGGAAACGTTTTGGTACTGCAGCCCTCATGACAAAATATATAGAGTTTCCTCTAATTTCTCAAGAGTTGTCTGTTTGTTTTCTTAGCAGTTGTTAGTTAGAGACAGTGTACCGTTATTTTAATTAGCTTTCTCATTTCTGAAATATAATGTCAGATTTTCCTAGTCCTTAAACCTTATATAAAAAGCCAGGTTACATAAGACTGATATCTATTATTCCTTCCAGATTGATCATTTTCTCTGTATTGTTCTTGTTTGTTCTCTTCATTTCATCGCCTCCATCTTTCAGGTGATCATGTGATGTCACGGTTCCATAACGAGGTGGAGCGGATGGGCTTCGACACTCAGAACGCCTGGAGAATATCCGAGATTAACAACAAGTACAAGTGAGTCTCTGTCACATGCACAAATAAGCTTTCTGTGTTTAAGCACGTCTGAACTCATCCTGTCCAGGACACGCAGTTCGTGATAAGGGTCGTGCCTAGGATTAGATGACTTTAGACAGGCATCAATCAGCCTGATGCCCTGCTCTCATCACAGTGCCCTCTGCTTGCCCCTGGCATTGCCAGGCTGTGTTCCAGCTACCCTCAACTGCTGCTGGTGCCAGCCTGGATTACCGACACAGAGCTGGAAAACGTGGCAGCCTTCCGCTCCTGGAAGAGAATTCCTGCTGTTGTTTACAGGTCAGTCTTATAAGAAATCTGCCTATCTAGACACGACACTGAGCGATTTGTTTGTCCACACTGAACTTCACAATTGAGCATGACACACAATCGAGCATGACACACAATCATTAATCTTAAATCACAGCCAATCAAAACAATGTGTGAATGAGAGCTCTCATACTCACAACACACCATACAGCGAAAGAGCACAAAACTAAGAACGCATTGCAAAATCTAATTTATTTAGTAAGTAGATGTTTTATGATAGTAATTGGTCCATTTAAATAAAAAAAGCACTAGTTTACACAGAACTTGAGTGTGTTTTGTATAATTTTGTACATATTAAGAACCTGGCTTAGCAACATGTATGTAGCTTACTGTAGTGTCGATATTGCACAAGATCTTTAGGGTAATAGCCCAGATGTTTAACCACTGAAGCCACCATCTTTCCTCCAGGCACCAGAGCACAGGGGCGGTTATTGCTCGCTGCGGTCAGCCTGAAGTCAGCTGGTGGGGCTGGAGAAACGCAGACGATGAGCATCTGGTGCAGTCCATCGCCAGAGCCTGCGCAGTGGACAGCAGCTCCTGTAAAGGCCTTGCAAACGGCTCCCTCTCCCGCGAGTACACTAATGGAGCCGACCTCTCTGATGTGGACTTTGGTCAGTACCAGGGAATGAATATGTTGTCATAATAGCAGAATTTCAGTCATCAAAGATGAAAATCAAGTAAACACACATTTTTCTGACATCTAACAGCAATATCAAAATTTTCAAATAAACATTTGTCAATTCACAAATAAAAAATGTATTAATGTTAAAATAAAGCCAGTTAGTGTTCCTGCTAAATTATTTTATTAATAGTTTAGAGCTTCATACTGTATATTATCCTAGAGCCAATTTACGGTATTAGCACTAAAATTATAGGCCTGAAAATCTCATTGATTAGCCAAGTTCAAGGCGTAATGATTTTTGATTATTACAGTATTCAACAACTGCAAACAGCAAACAGATTTCGATATTGAAGGAGTATGTCGGATGTGTCTGTGTTTAATGCTCATGTGTTTGTTGCTGTAGACTCGTCCATTACTAACAGCTCAGAGGTGGAGTCAATGGCCATCCAACCTCGCAAACTTCTGATCCTGGACGCCAGATCTTACGCTGCAGCTGTGGCCAACAGAGCCAAAGGAGGAGGCTGTGAATGCCCAGGTGCTGTCTCACACCGATCCTCACAACATAATAGCTTCAAATAGTTTATGATTGTTTCATTCATTAATTATAATGAAGCTGTTGTTTATTGCCAGGCCTGTCACAGGCCGGTCAGATGTTTAAAACACGTGCCTGTTGTTCTCTCCCGTAGAGTACTATCCTAACTGTGAGGTGGTGTTCATGGGCATGGCCAACATTCATTCCATCCGCAAGAGTTTCCAGTCCCTGCGCTTCCTCTGCACCCAGATGCCTGATCCTGCCAAGTAAGACTCCAATGACCAGATACCTGCTGTTGATGCATTTATCCAGTGTTTCCAGTGATTCTGGAATAACCTCGTTTTAGAATCATCAGTATTTTTGGTCTGGATTCTCGTAAAAATAAGACTGAGTAATTAGTGAGGCTAATGTTTAAGTCGAGTTTTTATGTTCAAGTGTGTAGTTGAATTTTAAATGTGCTAGAAGCCAGAATTGATTTAGCAGTACACTAGGATATAGATGGCCTGAAAGCTAGCTGACATGAACTAAATAAAAGCCAGTTTTTATTACCCTGCTGTCTTTAGTCTCTGCCTTGGAGACCAAAGTAAAAAAAATCTCTAAAATCTCTGTTTCTTAGTTGTATCGCTAGTAAAATTTTACATTACCCACACTCTTAGATTTTCACTGCTCAGATGTCTCCTGGCAACCAAACTGAAGATGTATAATTATCACCATCAGAGAGAAACATTAACCATTTTACGCATCTGCCATCGTAAATGTTTGCTACACAGGTTTTTTACTGATGTATTGATGCGCTCTGTTAACTGTAAAGTGAATTTTTATTGTAAACTGTACATTTTTCTGGGTGCTTATACGCTATCTAACATTAGTCTGTATAGGGCTTTACTTCAGTTACAGGAATGATTAAAGCACAGATATTACTCTCAGAAGCACTTCGCTACTGGAAATCTTTTCCTTCTATTGTTTTCTTCCCGACATTCCCAGAACAGATCCGTATTTACTTCCTCTTCCATCCACGCTCTTTCCACTCGTCTGTTTGTTTCAGCCAACAGCGTGTCTTGTGTAGAGAATGTCCTCTCTTTTCGATCTGATTGTAAAAGTCTCGCTGGAAGCAAAATTGTTCCTTTCAAGGTTCCTTTTAAAGTGTCTTTAAATCCAGGGTGTCACTGTTAGAAAGCTTTTATTCTTTGTTTAATGCAAAAAAACCTTAATAATCATGATAGTGACCTAGGGCCATAGTGAAGAATCTTGGCCCATAACTGTGTTGACACTAAAGCTTATGTTTATTATGTAACATTTGAGTTTTTGTGTTGAAAGTTGCTGCAAATTCTAATGATTTCATTGGTTTGCAGAGCTTGCTTAATAAATAAAAATGTTTAGCCCTGCTGCAACAAGCGGACAATCTTTTGCTCTTTTTCACATTAGAATTATTCCATTTAATCATCATTAATTATCAGATTTGAGAAACTAAACACTGCTCTGTGTGTAATGCCTGGTGTTTGTTATGTCTACAGCTGGCTGTCTGCTCTGGAGAGCACAAAGTGGCTACAGCATCTCTCTCTCCTGCTCAAAGCGTCTCTTCTGGTCGTGAACGCAGTGGACCGTGACCACAGGCCCGTCTTGGTGCACTGCTCAGATGGCTGGGACCGCACCCCTCAGATAGCGGCACTGGCCAAACTCCTGCTTGACCCGTACTACCGCACCATCGAGGTAAGCTCGACCAATCACAGTTCTGAATCATCACCAGAAGAATTCGTAAGCTATATCACATGCTGAAAAAAGCCACAAGAGCTTATTTCAAATCTTCAGTACAAGGTCATGATTGCATAGACAATAGCTTAGAGGAAATGTTGGTAATTTTTCATGACCTTGAAGGACATTGTTTCTGTTCCAACACATATCCATTCACAGACAAAACACTGAGAAGACTTTCCTGTAGCTGTAAGAATCTATCTCTGTTGATTTGTTTTGCTGTGTATGAAATTCACTGACAAGTAAATTAAAATTCGGCACATAAGCTAATACTAGTGGCAGCTGTTTAACTCTAAACCGGTAATGACTCAGGAGGTGAAATCAGTTTACTTGTGCACATTAGTCCAGATTGCTTTCATACAGAATGTGAACTGCACTGGAGTCCACATGAACCAAACCTCAGACTTTGTCTTTAATTATATCAACTATATGAATTATACTTTTGTCCACACTGAAAGTTTTAATAAACTTTACTGTAAAAACAGCACATTCAATTCCTCAGACATTTGTGAAATCATCTGTTTTTAATGTTTGTATTCACTTATAAATGGGTATGTGATCTTATATGTAAAAGAATATTTAAATATCTTCTGATGGAGACTCAGGAGGAGGAAGCGATAGGACAGAGAGTCTGATGTCTGATGTCTTTCTCAGGGTTTTCAGGTGCTGGTTGAGACAGAGTGGCTGGACTTCGGTCACAAATTTGCAGACCGCTGCGGTCACGGAGAGAACGCAGAGGACCTGAACGAGCGCTGTCCGGTTTTCCTGCAGTGGTTAGACTGCGTTCACCAGCTGCAGAGACAGTTCCCATGTTCCTTTGAGTTCAATGAAGCCTTTCTGGTGGGTGACAGTGATGTTTAATGAAATCGGTTGTTGTTTAATTGTTTAACTTCTGTTAACCGAGTTGTTCCGCTTTGGTGTGTTCAGGTGAAGCTGGTACAGCACACATACTCGTGTCTGTTCGGAACGTTCCTGTGTAACAGCGGGAAGGAACGTGAGGACAGACGCATCCAGGAGAGAACCTGCTCTGTGTGGTCTCTCCTCAGACCTCCCAACAGATCCTTCAGAAACATGTTGTACTCCTCCCATTCAGAGACCGTACGTCCTCTCTCTCCATTTCTCCTTTCTTTCAACACTCATTCATTTATTTCACCTTCAGTTTGACCTCTGGGTGCTGCGTGTTCTGTTCTGATATGAATCAGTAAACTGGGTTTTCTCCGCTCAGAGAATACATGTATTCATTTTTACTTGGAGATTTGGAGCTGCTGTATCTATGTATCTATTTCCTGTCCTTCAAACACTAGTCATGGCTTAGAGGATATATTTGTATAAAGTGCTGCCATTATTCTTTTTACGATTCTACTTCATTGATTTTTGTACTTGAAACTTGCAGTTGATTTCAGTTGTATTTTGATTACAAGAACATCTTCTGTTCCTTGTGTCGAACTAAAACGTAATTTTGTGTGATTATCATAAACGTGCTGAGAACACGTTGGTGTCACATTTCACCAAACATCAAAAGAATGTCAATTTTTGCAAAAGGAATATGAAACATATTCCTAACACTAAAGAGTTTTTGCATTTCCACATTATTGCATCATGGTAATGAGAAATGGGATGGGGATGTTTACTTCTCATGAAAACAATGCAAAAAAGCTTATTTTCTATATATTTTCAGTGTTGTCAGTCAACCAATGATCTCTGCTGTTTCTGCCCAGGTGCTGCATCCCGTGTGTCATGTACGTAATCTAATGTTATGGACGGCTGTTTACCTGCCCAGTTCTTCACCCACCACCCCTTCAGATGACTCCTGTGCCCCCTACCCTGCACCTGGTGCCAACCCTGAAGACCAGCCTCTGGGCAGGTGATTCTTCTGCATACATGTGTGACAAATTGAAAAGCCTGACATCTTCTCACAACATTTACTGATGTTTTCAGCACTTTTTTTGCATTGGAAGTTGTCAAAGTTTATTTAGCATCTGCTTTTACAAAATGAAGTGAAGTCATGTCTTACACTATATACAATTGCCATTCCCGGATGTTTGGTTTCATTTGTACGTTTTTGTTATTATTATGAAAACTATTAAATGGCTGTAAACTCCTATTTAAAGCAAGATGAAGTTGGAATTGAGTGTTTATTTTCTTACCATAAATATACAGTATTTCCTGTTTTTTATTGTAAATGATTTATATGTGCATGTAGTGTTGGTCTTGAAATATAATTTTAAGCACCGCCTCTAACACAACTTAAAAAACAATTATTTGTTTACACAGACGTCCAAAGACCCGTTCGTTCGATAACTTGCCCAGCGCCTGTGAAGTTGGAAACCCACTGACCTCAAATCGACGCTCCAGTGATCCCAATTTGAATGAGAAATGGCAGGACCATCGCAGGTCTCTAGAACTCAATTCTCAACTGTCGGGGGCTGACAGTGCTGTATCTCCAGACCCAGAGGGGCGGGTCAACGGGCAGGCAGGGGTAGGGCTTGGGGAAACATTAGCCAATGGCGGCACAGAGGATGTTGGGTCACCTTTGATGGAGGGGGTTGATGAGGCAGAGCTGTCTTTGACAGTAGGTGTGGCTATGGGCCAGATGGAGAACATTCTACAGGAAGCAACAAAGGAAGACTCTGCACCAGATAATCGCAAAGATGCTAAGACAGATCACACTAATGATACCTCTGTTCTAAAGTCTGCTAATGGCAAGAAGAATGATATTGCACATGTTGAGAGCAACAGCAATGGCAATGTTATTGAGACACTGCAAACTGCTAATGCTCAAGTCGAAAACCTTGAAGAGAAAAATGTCAGTGAACTTTGTACAGATGATGGAAGTTCCGAACTCTCTTCTGCTCTTAGCCAGGATATCTCGGGAAGCCAAGACTCAGAGGAACTAGCTGAGGAAGCTCTACAAGAACATAACCCACCTAATTTCCCTTCCAATGGCCTTAGGACTGTAAGTAATGGCTTTGGGAATGAAAAGCCACCAGGAGAGACCCCTGAGCAATCTGAGAAACTTCTTTCCCTCTTGGAAAGTTCCACAGAGACACTTACAGAAGACTTAGGTGTTCGGCCAGATAGTCTGGGACCCTTGGCTATTCCCCACCCTCTTAAAACTTTCACAGAATTGCCGTGCCACAAACAAGGTCTTGATGCAGAAGCTGACTTCCAAGACAATGCCAGGACTTTAAACAACATCCCCAAACGGCCATCTCTTAGTGCCTTTCCCCCCTCCTGCACCTCTGACCTCCATAATCCCATTTGTAACGGAGACTCCCCGGACCCAGAGCCCTCTCCACCACAGTGGGCACGCACAAATGGGGAACGGGCCACACTTAGCCGACAAGTATCGCTCGCCAGCTGTGGCTCGCTGACCCACCACGCACGAGGCACCTGCTCCCACCATCGCTGCCTGCACTTGGGATTTCTGGTTCGGCCGAGCCTCAGCCCTCCAGAACCACCCTCAGCCCGAAGCTACCTGGATGACGATGGGTTGACCCTCCACACGGATGCTGTGCAACAGCGGCTGAGGCAGATTGAGGCTGGTCATCAATTGGAGGTAGAAGCTCTGAAGAGGCAGGTGCAGGAGCTCTGGAGTCGCCTGGAGAGCCACCAGGCTGCTGGCATGCTGCGCCTCAATGGAGACATGGGTGATGAAGTGGTGAGCATTGAAAGTATCTCTGTTGTAGTATACTGCACTGTTGAACACATGTTTCAGGTCTTTCAGGGATGCATTGCATAAATAAATACTGTGTTATGAGTGTAAAAGTTATGTAATAATGTAACATAGAATTGAATAAATTTAGGTAGTGTGCCATTCTGAACATTCAAACATACAATCAGGTATGTTTGATATGGGGGTCAAGATTTAGCTGGCTAGTGTTTCAGGTAGCCAAAGAATTCCATTGAGATAAATGGAAATTTTAACGTATATTATGTATATCCGGATATCTGGATATTATAAACTCCTTGAGTGTACATAACCTTTGCAGGAAGGTAGATTTTCAGGTGTTGGACATTGCTTTCTTGCCAACAAAATAGCACACATGTATACACAAGCCAGTAACAGTGGTCGTTCTACTTTTTTAGTCAATTAAAGAGTTTGTTTGAAAGTTACAACCTTTAAAACCACTGAGAAGTTTCTCTGTTCCCCTAGGAATTGTGTTTCCAGGCTCATTCATGCTTGATGTTTCATCCTCAGAGAGTTTTAGCTGTTTCTTTTCTGTCTTCCTGTCAGACCTCAATCGCAGACTCTGACTTCAATTTGGAGCCCAGCTGTCTGTCCCGCTGCAGTACTGAACTCTTTTCTGAGGCCAGCTGGGAGCAAGTGGACAAGCAAGACACTGAGGTACACCTGAGGAACATACCTGAGCACACACCCGAGGAACATATCTGAACACCCAACTGAGGAACATACACCTGAGGAACACACCTGAGGGAAAATATACCTGAGCACACACCTAAGGAACACATCTGAGGAACATACACCTGAGGAACACGCACACCTGTGGAACACACATGAGTACACACACTTGAGGAACTCACCTGAACACAGACCTAAGGAACATACTACTGTGGAACACACCTGAAAGGCTTTGGTTCAGCCTTTGGTTGATCTCCGATATTTAAGACTGTTAACAAACAATTTATTTATAGGACTTTTGTTGTAATAAGCACTTTGGATTTGTTGTTTCTTTGTAAAGTGAAAGAATTAAAGATAAACTATAATGTTAGAGAATATAGGATCTAAGAATTAAGAATTTTATTTTCAATAAACAACTTCAAAATTGACCCTGTTTACTTGTCTTTGGTTTTACTGTGAACAGTTAGTGCTTGTTATTCTAATAGAAATATTTGGTGTTGTGATCTTTCATCAA
>JAZGTK010018393.1:0-11864 GCA_036877625.1 Ambastaia sidthimunki | reverse complement strand
AGACAGTCTAACCAGTGATGACTAACAGTGTAACTAGTCATGACTAATGCAGCTCATATGCCAAGACCTAGTTTGAGGAAATGTATTGTGCCATCTGCTGGTTTAAAGACATTATTAGAATCAAGAAGTCAACCATTAAAGTGATTTGTGTGCCAATGACAAAAGAGTGACTAAAGATATTCAATAAATAAATGTCTATATATAATAAGCAAATAATCATTTACATGCTACAAAGTTTTGTCAATTAGAATCTAATATAATGACAATGCATTATATAAAAAAACTGAGAGGCATCAAAGTGGAAAAATACACAATGAGTCTTATATGTTTAAGATTCCCTTTTATTAAATATTCCCTTTTCAAGGGTTTCTCCACAAACCTTTCACTGAAACACACACGCATGAAGGATAAACAGAGGTTTGACTCTCTTGAACACCCTCTTCATTTAACATCGATTTACAAAAGGGAAATTTAAAATCTAACCGTGCCACTACTAAAATGATTACAAACATCTGAGAAATCTGATTGTCATGAATTGGTCAGGACTGACCCCTCCCTCCCGTGCATCAGCCTGACCTTTAGAAGTAAACATGTGTCCCGCTGAGATCTCACGGCGAGTCAGAAACACAAACAGAATATACACAGCAAACCACATGACACCAGCTCACACAAACAGCAGAAACTCCAGGACGTATTGCACTGAAACACTGAATATTGTCATGAATACTGAAATACTGCGCAGGAAAGACTGCAGTGGCGCATGCAAAAGCAACAGACTTTTCATATCGCAATCTTTCAACGTAAGCTAAAGCGTTAAAGGTACATACAGAATAGTATCATGAAAATTAAAGCTGTAGTGAGATATTGTATCATGCGGTTTTGGTTTTGTTATCTCATGAGAACCAATTGACAAACGCTGCAGGTCAATTTCCTAAAAAACAAACAAAAGTAAACGAAATTAAAAACAAAACAAAAAAATGGTCCATTGGGAAGAACTGATGCAGCAAATAGGAATACAAAACATTTCATTTTTTTGGACCAAAACCGAACAAATAAAATATTTTCATCAATATTTTCCAGTAAGTGAAAATAATAAAACGAAAAACTGAAAAAGAAAAAATAAAGGTTGGGTTTTAAAGGAAAAGAAATAATAGCGTGTGAAGGCTTTAAAAGCAGACAGACTCTCACTTTGGCAGGAACATTAACAACAAAAACACAAAAATCTCTGGGATCTTCCCACTGATTTACTTTTCATGAAGGTATAATTGCATCATCGCTCATCCCTGCTTTGACTTTACAGTGTTGAAGGTCTGGCTGGTAACTCAGTAGTATTTTAATACCTGCATATTATTAGTGTTGCTGGTTTATTATAACCCTCAACACACAACACAAACCCATGAAACGTTACTTTGGTTAAAAACTTACTTTAAATGTTTAGACTACGAATCTACTTAAAATCATAAAAAACTCGAGAGTTGACACTTGCATGAGTGCATCAGTTTTTGGTGCATAAACCTGTATAACAACACGCAAATAAATACTAATGCATAATACAGTGAATTCATCCGTCACCTCATCAGAAAATAGCAGCACCCAGTCTTGACTCAGTTCTGTAAGTTCTGTTCTGTGGATCACCAGCCTGTGCTGACCACGGACTGCTCATCATCGTGTGCTGATCCTGTGCGTGAGAAGTCACGATATTCCAGCCAGGAGAGGAGCTGTGTGTGCCGGAGACTCCTGAGATCTTTCCTGAACATGGGAAGACATGAACGACCATTACAGTGTTGCATTACAGTAACTGAGGTGACTGTTGCAAAACATGTTGCACTGTGGACGAGACTTTATGTCACACGTCACAACATGAGACAGACTGACAGTAACACACAGGCTGCAGACACACACGGGTCCGAGCGGTACCTCTAGCAGAGCAGGAGGGTGTGGAGGAGAAGAAAAATGAGGATGGAGGGAGAGAGGAAATCCTGAGTTCATTCTTCTGGAGTAACTCAGAAGACAGAAAGTGTGAGGAGAGGCAAAATAACAGGAGCAGGTGAGGAACTGTCTTTAAATTTCTGAACCTTTTCAATTCCTCAAACGTTACTGAACAACTGCTACACAAACAATACTTCTGAGTGTGTAACTGCGGAACCTTTACAGGAAAGTAAAACAAACTTTAGGTTGCACAGAAGATGCTAACTGTGTGTGTGTGTGTGTGTGTGTGTGATAGAACAGACTTACCTCTAGATTTGAGCGAGCCTGTTTCAACACATCCCGTGTTCTTGAGACTGAAATTAAAAAAACCACAATGTAAATATGAGAGGAGACTCTGAGAGACAAGAAGAGATGAGAGGATGACAGAAGAACAAGAGAGAAGAGATAAAGAGAGGAGAGGAACTTACGCTGGCTGACGATGAATTGCTCCATGCTGTCTTTAGTGTGATTGGAGCTTCTCAGACTCTCCATAGTGTCTCTGAGAAGTGTGTCTTTCTCTGACAGCTTATGCTTCAGTAGAGCCATCTCCTTCTTCAGAGACTGCTCCTACACACACACACACACACACACACACACACACACACACACACACACACACACTACTGATTTGTACTCCAAAATGAATGACATCCTATTTTACTTTGTCACCAACAAAACAAATCTGTACCTTTTTCAGCTGCTGGGCAGAAACATCAGGGCTGGGCAGAGCCGCCCTCCAGAACATCCTCAGAAGAGAACCGGACTCCTCCAGAATCTGCTTCAGTGTCTTAATACTGCTGTGCAGAGTCCTCACATAACCCTACACACACACACACACAGAGAAAGTGTACATTTAATTTGAGAAATTACCACAAGAGCATTATATAACCTGATATTAAATAAAAGCAAATAAATACGTTTAATTTTTTCATTTTGTTTTATTAAAATGTTAATAACACCTCATTTCAAATGTTAGTAGGTTTTATTTAAATGTTTTCATTTTTCTATTCATGTTAGCTCAGATTTCAGTGGTTTCTGACCTCCGGCAGCTCCTGTTCTGCGCTGGACTGCAGCGCTGCCTCTATCTTCCGTAAAACCACTTTTCCGTCCAGCAGCTGCTGCTGAAGGGCGCTGAAGTCGTCCACATGAGCGATCACGTGACGTCCGGTTCTGCATGCGAAGGAGCCATCGGGGGCCTCCCCCTCCAGACCATCAGGCCTAGATGAGTCTAATCAGAAGATGTGCATCTTTTAATGCAGCGTGTAATGCGACACTAACTGATTAAGCAGGGACTTCAGTGAGGGCAGTGTGTTGTAGGTAAGAGTCTCACCACTGGCAGAAGACACTGAGTCATGTGTTTGCAATACTGGTGAAGCAGGGCTGGAGAATCCTGTATCTCGAACGGGAGGAGATGATGACTGATCTGAGAGATCATCAATGAATATTATAAACGTGTCTTATGTTTATTCGTTCATTTACATTTATTATTAATCACTGATGTTTATTATTCATAGTTAAAGCTGCAATCTGTAACTTTTGTCTTTCTATCGCCATTTCTGTTCGAGTTATTTTAATAAAGCTGCAATTAAAAATAATAATAAGCTTATAATAAAGATTTATTGTTTGAGCTGTCGGGTCCAATTTCCCAGTAAAATATGTAATGTAATGTAATTTTGTTTTAAACAGAGATGGCGACAAAGAGGCGAAATATATGGATTACATCAGTGAAATACAAATGTGATAATTAGTTGTGTGATAATTAGCTGTCTGACCGTGGAGGAGCTGTTTTCTGGCTGGGGGGCGGGGCATACACTGGTCTAATCTCTCTCTCAGCTGCTGCTCCAGCAAATGTATGTTTGACTCCCGCAGGTCAAAGGTCAAACTCAACCCTGAGCCTTGGAGATGAGAAACAGAGCAAGACATGAGTCAATACTTTCTCACATTTTAATACTTTTAATTTATGCAGTTAGCAATGTGGTTATAACTCTACGAGATGAGAGAGTTTCAGCTGTCTCTCACCTGTGTTGCTCTCTGTGGTACCACAGACTCTCTGGTACACCTGCAGCTCACGCTGTAGTTTGTGCACTAAACGCTGATTTTCACTCAACTGCTGTTGAAGAACACTAACTTCATGCTGTAGCCTGTTTTTAAATACATGCACGCTGTTCAAACAACCTGCCACGTTCATTTTTAAGCAGATCACAGAGCTAACAGACGGGAGTAACACTGTACCTGGTGCTGTTTTCCAGGTTTTTCTGTTTGTCTTGTTTGAGCTGCAGTGTTGCCTGAGTTTGCTCTCTGATCTGAGCCTGCAGCTCCCTGCACTGATCCGCCCACCTGCCCGCCTCTAGCTCCGCCTGCTTTAATTGGCCACGCCCAGACAGAACCGCCTCTCTCAGCCGCTCCATCTCTTTACCACCATCTGCAGGTGCATGGAAAACTTCTCAGGGTCTTATTTCAGAAATAAGTTAAAGTTCCTTATGAACGTAGCAGGATTAAGATCTGACCTGTCCTGGCCTGTAAGAGTTGGTTCTGCAGGGTGTGATTGTCCTCCTTCAGCGCTCGGATCTCATTGGACAGCTGACTGACGGAATCAAGACCCTGGATGTAGATGTTAGTGGGTGCAGCTCCCCCTGCTGGTGGAAGGTTGGAGAAAACAAACGGGGTGATGCCACACGACATACAGCAGGATGTTAAAGCTAATGTCACACTGTTGAGGAGCTTTCTGGAGCTTCTGACCAGCGTTACGTGCAGAAGAAGCCAGTCTCTCCTCCAGCTGTTGTCTCAGACAGTCGTTGGTCTGGATGGAATCTTCCAAACGTCTGCGCAGAATGCGTATCTCCCTGAGATGCTCCTCCATCAGCTCTGAACCTACAAAAAACGTATTTAAAACATCTTTCACACATACAATCCACACAAGAGCTGAACCATCAGAAATAAAAACAAAGATACAGCAATTACACTGCAAAGCAATTGACCGGAAAGTTTTGCTCTATTTTTACAACAATATATTAAAGGAACAGTCCACTCAAAAACAGTTGAAACATGAAAATGAAACATGTAAAAAAAAATAATTAACGTATATGAAAGTGTATATGACTATATTCTTTCAGTTGAACAGAATCAAAGTTATATTAAATTACCAGCTTACCAGCCTTATAATGGCAGTGAATAGTGCCCGAGATTTTAAAGTTTTTTTGTGAAAGAAAACAGTATTTTGGAGTTAATATTTTGAGTAATGCAAAATATTAGTTGTATTAAATCTTTCACAAACGTATTGTTTTGCTTTAGAAGATTATGAGAAAAAACTCATAACAGAATTCCAGGTGAACTATTCGTTTAACATTACAGTTCAGTCTGAGATCTCCACAGCTGGGGTACCTGTGTGGCCAGACAGATATCCCGAAGACCCAGAGGACACGTCTCCATACATGCCCGCTCTTAACCTCGGGTCATGGCTCATATCCCACAATGCACTGCTCTCCAGAAGGCTTGCTCCAGGTTTCAGAGCAGGACTGGTGTGCTGACTCCTGCGAGGGGACTGTTCAAATGTGTGATGTGACAGCAGGTGTAGACCACTGTGGTCAGGCTGAGTGTGGGAGCCCAGTGCTGAACCAGACAGAGGTTTGACTTGAGGACCATGATGGCCTGCACAAAAAACAAACAAACAAATTTTATTAAAGAGAGTGTAAATGTGTGTGTACAAACAGAGAACTAAATGCCATCCAACCGCAGGATTGTGAGAAGAGTCAGACAACCAAAGAATCACTGAGGATTAGTCAGCAAAACCTTCTTTACATTGTTCACCATCAAATATTAAAATATGGAAGTTTAGGTATCTAAACTTTTGCATACTGCAAATAATTTCTCAACTATCAAACCAGCTAATGCAATTCAAATTATGTAAGATTTGTACAGTAACACTAAAAAGTCACAATCTCTGCAAAAAGTGTTGTGAATTTTCAGACAACCTACGTGAAACCTCAACATCATGCACACAGATTGTGTTACGACACAAAAGCCATTCATCAGTAAATCCTGTCAACAGAAACACTCAATGAATTCCAGAACATTCCAGAATTAGTGTTAGTCATTCTGTGCTGCACACAAGAATGGACCCTCACTGTTTGCGAGCTGTCTCTGGAGGGTCTGAAGCTCTTGATGAACTTCTGCCAGTGAGAAGCCCCCACCACACTGGTGACGGCTTCTCAAAGCACGAGTTTGAGGGTCAAACACAGGTGGACAGGACATTTGAATCGGGGGGTTGAGGAGACAGTGGGGGGAGGTGAAGAAAGAAAGAGAGGTGGACAGAGGTCCAGTCGAGAGGTCTGATGGAAGAAGACAAAAAAGCCACAGATATTTCATAGCTTTAGAAAGTCAATCAAAGCTTAGAAACACCACAGCTGGTCTGACACAAACCTTTCATTCATTACTCTTGAAATTTGTAGATACTAAAACAATTTCTTTCTATCATTACGGGTGATGCTAACAGAAATATCTGTATTAAAAGGTGATCTGTAATTTGGTAAACTTCCCAGCTAACAGGGAACATTTTCATAACATCGGCTAATGTTCTCTTAAAGTTCTCTTAAAGGTTTTGCAGTAGTGTTAGCTGAACGTTTTTTAACACAATATATTGTGTATATCAAAAACATGATTTTTAATTTGTTAGTGGAACTTTTAAAAACATTACAGAATTTAAAAAAGCTTGAATAAATTTCTTTTAACCAAACAGTAACATTAATACAATGTCTAAAACACTGGACATTTGGAACGTTTTACTGTTATCGGGCACATTAGGGAAACGTTCTTACAACCTAAAATTGTTAGCTGGGTCTCCTCCTACCTGTCTGTGTTTGGGTTTCCATTGACCTGTGTGGTGTGCAATGCATGCTGGTACAGGTGCCGGAGGACTGACGGCTGTGAGAGGAAGTTAAAGATGGTGTATGGGATGGATGTAATGAAGCTGAGCCTCTATGACTTTGTGATTCTAAAAAAGAAACGATGGACATGGATTGTGAACGCTGGATGTTAAAAAGGGAGAAGACTAACAAAAATAGCAGACAACATATGAATTCAAAAACCTGTGTCATTTCTTGTTGCTCTCTCTTGGCCGTATTCACTGGCAGCATCCAGCTCAGAGCACAACTCTAGATCCTCATTGGTTGAGCCGTGGTCATCTGACACAAAAGACGTCCTGTCTGATTGGTCCGTGGCCTCGGAGAGGGCGTGGCTGCTGGCTGGTGTATCCGATCGCGGCTGCTGATGTTCGAGTTTAGAGCGCAGCGACTCGATGAGTTTGTCTTTCTGTTGTAGCTCTTTACTCAACCTGACAGCAAACACACAAGACAGTTAGAACAATCATGATTCAATCAAGGCCCACAGTACGACACAATAAATATATGCATGTTTGTAAGAGAGAGAAATATATACACGTAACTACAGAACAGTTTTATGAGAACATTTTAAGGTGAATTCTCATAAAATTGTCAAAATTTACCTAACATAAAGTGTTTATCTACTAAATGTAAAAGCATGTTTTGTGTTCCTCAATCACATTGTCTTTAAACACAGGAAACCTATTGTTTAAGAATCTTGCCTTTGAGCAACTCTCATAATTTACTCAACTTTTCACTCTAGTCAAGCATCATTTGCAAATCACACAACAAAAGTGGTAATTCATTATTTTGCATAACAAAAAGAAGTTATTCAACACAACCTGATAAAGTAATTGTTAATCAATGGAATGAAGTTCCATACAAGCAAAGGTTCATACAAGCAAATGCGAGCGTGATAGCGTGTTTTTGTAGCCAGCTTGGGTTGTTAATGCAAATTTGCAGCTGATTCTGCGTTTGGCACATGTTCACAGTGTGTCCAGCGTGCTTCAGGCTAATTTTGTACCCACGGTTCATTTTAAGCTGGATTAATTAAGAGCTGCTTTTGTTCTGCGTGAGCTGAGGACAGAACACACACGGATCAGAAACATCCAGAGAGTCTCTGTCACCCTCACATGTGTTTCTCCCAAGTCATCTGTCTCAGTTTAACAGTCACATGCACCAAGAATTAAGACATCAGCCGTGATGTTTAAATGTGACTGAATGTTTTCTTTCTTTTTCAATTTAAGATTTATGCATTTCAGAAATAAAGATTATGCAGTCTGATGTGTAGGTCACTTATTAAATGTAAGCAAGTATGTGACAGTCTTTGTACACAGCCAGATTTCAACAACATTCCTAAATACTTTTGTATTTGTATTTGTAAATAATTTTGTAGCTTTTCCAAACAATTTTATACCAAATTTGAAAAGAATGCTAAAGACGTGTTTTAATAGTGGAATTAGACTTTTGAACTCCACTGTATTCTGTATATTACGAATATTATCCAACAAATATCACAAAAATGAAATCCACAAGAGTTAACAGTGACAAGCTAGTGAACAGCTGCTCTGAGTGAAAGACAACAGCACATAAACTTTTCCAGTAGTCAGAGTTTGTCCTGTTACAGCTGAAGCCTATTGAGGAGTAGAAACTCTTACTTCTCCAGCTGTCTGTGAAGAGCCCGTCTCTCTCTCTCTGTCTGTTTCTTTAAAACGGCCAGTTCTCTCTTCTGCACCTGCCACTCCCACAGTGAGAAGGAGTAGAGCGAGTCGCGGTACAGAGGGCTGTTTTTGGACAGCATGGACTTCCACAGCGGGGCCATGATGGTCCCCCGGACCGCCTGATCACCTGAACTGCTCTGGGTTCCGATTACATCTTCACTTCCCGTGCCCACGGACGAATGGGGAACACAGAGCAGCAGGTCGGGAGCCGCGGAACCGGCCGGCGACGTAGTGTCCGTCAGCTGCGTCTCCGTGGTAACCAGGTGGCAATCATTCGCGTGATGAGAAACGAGGGGCTTGCCCGGATTGCGAGTCGTGGTGGGGGAGGAGTCGGGAATCTCCAGCAGGCAATCGGTGAAAAGCACCACAAATCCCTAGATTACACAAAATGCTAATGCTGAGGAACCGATCTGTGTATTCCCAACTGCAACGGAGAGTTTTAATACCTAAATAACAACCGTGAGGCTTTAGAAACTGTTTTGACATCCAGGATGAAGGTCTTGATCAAAGTTATATTCTGTCAAGAACAATTCCTGACACCTTCCTGAGAAAGTAACATTCACAAACCCTTCCTGAAATTCCCAAGATCTTGGTTTGGAAGAAACGTAACACGCTGCTGTTGAAGGTCCAGGGTGTACTTTCTTTTTAGAAACCAGTCCCTCTGGACTCTCCTATTTATTCCCAAAAGAGGAAACAGCTAATCAAAGTGTCTTCCTGAAACGTAACGTCCTTCCCCATGAGCTCCCAAACACAACAAACACTGGATGGAGTGCGTGTGTTTGAGGGACATCAGACGAGCTGAAGTTCTTGCCGTCGGGCTGATATGGTCTTCTGTGCATAAACAAGCGACTTCATTCAAAAGAGAAACATTCGTCCTCCAGTTATCAAACACAAAACATGTTCAACATTTCACATGTTAAAAAAAACAGTCAACCCAAGAAATTCACATTATCAAAAATTTTTTTCAAAAATAGAACAGATTGTCCGTATTGTTGGATACTGTAAAAAATTATTTCTGATGATTTACAGACATCCGTACTGTATCATACCTGAAACTATCCAAACAGAAACAAGAATGTTTCATATTTATATGATAATAAAAAAATTAAAAAGACGTGTTCTTGAGACGTGTCCATATTCTTATTGTTGATTAATATAAAACTTATTTCTGATGAGCCACAGATATATTCTACTGTACTGTATCATACCAAACATATGTCCAAACATCCATACATTAAAAATAATCTTTACGCCGTTAGTTAATTCTGTTTTCCAGTGTCTGTCCTCGTTTGGCGTTCAGTCACAATTGTTTCTCGCATGCTGTCCTCTACTTCCACCATCTTTTCATCCCGCTCTCTCTTTCTTTCTCCCATGTGCCTCCCTCTCTCTCTCTCTCTCTCTCTTCAGCTGCCTCTGACCTATTTCACTCCTGAGGTTTTAATAACTTAACCTGATTAGTGATGAAGTCAACACCCAATCCACAGCCTGGTTCTCACGGCACGGCAACCAATCGTGTGACAGTTCTGTCCCGGGGCAAATGTTCACGAGAGGACACTAAAACAAAATGCAAATCTCCTCCGTTTTTCACTCAGTTACAGACTCCGGCTAAATGAGCCGACGGCAACAAAACCTGGTTAAGTCCAGCAGTGCATCTGGTTGGCCATCTGTGCGCTCGTCCTCTCTCACTGTCACCCAGTTAAACACTGTGATCTCAGATAAAAACAAAGACATTTCCAGAAGGAGATTACACACTGTAAATCATGCTTTTCTGAACACCAGTTTCCATTAGATTGGAGACGGATGAGGAAATAAGGAAAGAGCACGTGACATATTTTTCCATTAAAAAGGCAACAGATCCATAGTGATGTGATAAGCAAATTCTCTTATTGGTTAAACCGTGATTTCATTTTTTCCAGCAGTAATCTACACCCTATGTTTTTAAGATATAGGAAAGATCTTTGAAAAGTTCAGAAAGAAAATGAAGATTTTTTCTTCAGACACTATGATGTTAGTTCAGTTGTTTTCTCAACGTTCCTCAACTGATCCATCTAACAGACTTTTCCATTCCAGGTTTGGATGACTCAAAGAGAATATGAAGAGAAGCTCAACAACTCCACCAATGAGAAGATGATGGGCAGGTTCTTCTCATAACCAGGTTAATCCTTCTTCATGTGGCTCCTGGTGAGCACATCTTCTGCTACATCTTCTGGACCAAAGAAAATATTTTAACATTTAGGATGGTTAAAAATTGTCATTTCTCTCTATTACTCTGTTCAAAGCACAAACACACAACCCTGTTCAAACACAGACAATAAAAATCCTTCCAGCTCACACACACACACCCGCTGACTGCCTCTCAACACAATGTATGATGGGCTGGAAAAAAAGGGTCACGTCCTACAGCGTTCTGTGGCTGCCGAGGGGGAGGGGGAGATGTGTTGTGAAATGGGGGCATTAGTTCCCTTAAAATGTCCCATGGGTTCTAAAGATTCCACAGACGCCCTAGAACCAGCGTTGACATTATGTAGCAAACTGCTGACAGTTCACATTAGCATTAGCTTCTAGCGTCACTCAACTGGACCTGCAGGCAAAGTCGAATAAGTTCACTTGACTGCTCATGAAAGGACAGAAATAAAGAAAGAGTTGCAGACAGAGGTGTGGAAAAACTGATTAAAAAATAGAGGCATTCTCAATAAAACTGCTTTTGAGTTTGTGCAGGTTCTTATAAAAGTCACAAGTTGCCCTAAGATCGTAGGTGTCCTTGTAACCAGTAAATAAAATCATAAAAAGTCAAAGGGTGTCATTACATATGATTTCTCATATATATCTGAAACTTCCAACACTGACTGAATGTTTCCATGATGCTTTACTAAGAGAGAAAGTCATCACAGCTGGTGCTCACGTCAATAGGACTCCACAAGGCCCTGCGGTCGTCCAATCAAACATGCAACCAAAGCAAGTCATCACACAACAGCCGATTGAACAAAACATGCTTTAACATAACTGAGAACAGAAATACTGAACCAAGAACTCAAGGAAAACTGCTGTGTTGAGAAAAAGCTCCAATGAAACTATCGGAAGCTTCAACTCTACAAAATGTTGTATCGGTACCATGCGTCAATATAAACCAAAGATCAACAAATCAATACGGCCACATGCTGTGGTCACTCTACAATCCGTCTGATTCAGCAAACTGACCCAGTTCAGTTCTGACAGTGATATAATGACAAACTGTGATCAATAACATCTTAAGGCTGATTAAACCAATGTGATCGCTGTGTGTGTGTATTTGTGTGTA
>JAZGTK010018392.1:0-11864 GCA_036877625.1 Ambastaia sidthimunki | reverse complement strand
CAAAAAGCTTTTGTAACTCTGAAACAAATCAACACCATGCAATTTTAAGCATGGAAACCAGTATTATGTAACCAGTCTGATAGTCCCAAGTGCTTCTAGAGTTCCAAGCGTTTTGAGTTAAGTTTTTAAAGGGGAAATACATTTATATTAACATTATATTAACATGAAAACTATGTGCATGTATAATTTAACATGTAATTGTCTAAAAATGAATCATTCTGTTGTGTGTTATCTGGTTAGATCCTTTCACACATATGCAGAAATACTCAGCCAGCAAGCCAGAACTCAGCTAACAGGGAATGTTCTCATAACGCTGGCTAACGTTCCCTAAAAGTTCTCTTAAAGTTGCTTAACCAAAAGGTGCTTGTAGTAACGTTAGTAGACTGTTTTTTAATGTTATATATCATATATCAAAAACGTTATCGTAAGTAGTTAGTGGAACATTTTAATTACAGAATTAAAAAAATGTTTGAATAATGTTCTTATAACCAAGCAATTGTGTTGCTGTTGATGCAACATCTAAAAAACGTTTGTTTGGAACATGCCTAGAACTTTCAAAATAACATTTTTAATGTTTTTGTTACTTAATGGAAGCATTACTGAAACGTTTTTACAACCTAAAATTGTTAGCAGGGTAATGCATGATTTATTTTAACTATAGGAATGTTGTTATTAATTAAAAATTATCGTTATTTCTCTCACACTGTCCTTCAGATTAAACCGATTGTAGCTCAGAACATTGTGACTGAGTGCTACTTACGTTTGATTTGATTTTGTCTAAGAACTTTGAGATGGTGACTTGAGGGTCAAGTACACAGTATGCAAAACCAACCAATCTTTTAATCTTTGACAGATTTGACTCCACAACAAACGATTGGTCGAGGTCCCTCGCTCACTTTGATTGAAACACTGAATGATAAAATTCACATTCGCTGGAATCTTTTGACCTTGTGTAAAGAAAACACAACAAATTCTAAAACGAACAGGTTCAGAGTAAGATAAAATAAAGCAAAAATATAAGGGAGACATGATGAGACACTTCCACCTTTTCAATTTTATTGTAAACACATTTTTATAACACATGCCTGGGGAAGATGCCACCTAATACAGCTCCAGCTGAACAAGACAGAGAGCTTTTTGTTCCGGGCTTCAGCACACACAAAGGGTTCACCTGTCATCTCCTGGTTTATCTCTGTTTCCCGCAGCTCATTTCCATACAGGCACTTTTGCTCTTTATGAAATACAACCTCTAGCAGAAAGACACGTCCAGCAGGTTTTGTGGAAGAGCTCGGCTTCTTCTGCTACTTGCTCTTAGCCGTGGCACAGTAATGCATGAGCTAGACTTTGGAACTTTGGGAATTACACTGTAGTCATGGTTACAGGAGCTGTTTAGGAATGGCATCAGCTCACTACTATGTGAGGGCGTGGCCACAGTGGCAGGCGCTTCTTCTCATTGGTGCTTCTTCTTGTCTGTCACAAAGGCTAACCTCAATATTCCAATGGGGGCTCTGCGTCCCGGGGGAGGACTTCCTGTGAAGAGGAGAGAAGATACAGTAGAAGCAGAGGAGGTCAGATTCTGATACAACACGCAAATGTGCATTCTAGGGCTGCAAGAAAAATGCAACATGCGATAACTTGCAAAATAATATGCAATAATATGTGATAGTAATTTAAATGAAAATGTAATCGAAACTAAAACCAACATACATGTTACTTCTTTCTGGGTAACAAAAGCTGCACAACAACATCTGTTAGCAGTCGCTAAGCTACCTGCAACAACCTAAAACTAACTATACATAACTAATTAAATTTTTTACATAATAATTTGCAATTATTTTTTGTTAATTTCATTGTACATTTTTACAAAAAAAAGAGGACGTTTTAGGACAATAAACATTTGCTGCATTGTTGCAATATTATTTTACTACTTTTGAACGTTTAGGTAAATTATGACTAAATAATAATATAATAATGGTTTTGATATTGAATGGCTCATTTGCAGGCAACCCCAGCTTCTCCAGAGGAGAAAAAACCTCTGCCTGGTGCGGTCAAACTCCCGGGCCCGGCCGTCAACCTCTCAGAGATTCAGAATGTAAAGAGTGAACTCAGATTGGTCACCAAAGACTAAAACCACACGGGTAAATCTGACAGTCAAATATACACAAATACAGCCAGCTGTTTCTTTTTACCATTTTTGGTTAGTTACCATCATTGATGGCTGGTTATTGGTTGGTTTAAATCTTATGCGCACACACACACACACATCTAAATGAAGACATTCCATAGACTCTAATCCACACTCCAAACCTAACAAAACTTTCTGAATTTTTACAATTAAAAAATACTTTATTTACTATATTTTTACAGCATTTTTACAAATGAGGACATCCCCAAAAAAAGGTTTTGCTCAGATTTGTCAGGCTTTTGGGTATAAATCTGTCCCCAATATATGGTTAAGTAAACACACACACACACAAACACAGGCAGGAATGAAGGCCCACATGGCTTTATAAATACACCATTGCGATCGTTCTTGAGGCCCCGTGTTGTGTTTACAAATGACCACATGGTGTCAGTAGATGTAACAAAACACTTTGCACGTGAGTGAGTGTGCATATGTCAGCTATGGAGCTGCTGTCTGTGTGTCTGTGTGTGTGTGTGTATGGGGGGTGAATCAGATGCTATTAATACCCCACAGACAGAACGGCAATCAGTGGGGCAGTGAAAGTCTGTTGTGCGCAATCCCAGCATGCCTCACCAGAATTTTCCTAATATAGAGCACAACACGGTCTGTGACCCTGTCATCCATCTGTAGAATGTGTGTGTGTGTGTTCAGGCCTCAGGCTCAAGTCAGTTCTGTGCAACTATAATGGTTCTTGCATAAACTTTTGATCACAGGTGTGGTATTTTAAAAGCAACCAATGCTGAAACAAATTTGTCATGGCATTAAGTGACAGCATTGAAGAAATTTGCCAAGCAAACTACCCTGAGAGCAAACACATGTTGATCTGAACAGGGCTTGTAAGCACTGACCTACTGTTTCCTATTTTCACAGGTGTCTCCTGTAGTCTCCGCCCTCAATTCACATCCCCTGCAATGTACTTGTTACTCTCTCCATCCAATCAGATTCAAGTATTTACCACAAACTCCCTGAGCATTGTTCACAACGTCATGGAGGAATCAAAGATAAGCCTTAACGGTGCCACGACCAACCACTGACCTACAATGAGAAAGGGGGCGGAGTCTGTCAGAGCAAAGACTGATGGGAAATTAGCAGTTAGAAGCGCTGGATTATGTCCAGAATTTGGTCTCTGTCTACAATAGGTCATCTCTGTTTAAACATTTGTGTATCCTTTTCTGTATTTTGTTTTTAAATGTATACTGTGTTTAATGTAAGTTTGATTCTATAGTCTACATCCTCATTTTATCATGTATAGAATCAAATATTGCCTTTTATCTTAAATGCATGACAATTCCTCTATGTTCCATAACAAAGTTTAGAAAAGGTTTTTTCAAACATTTTTGGAACACAAAAGAAGAGTGATTCACATTGCTAGTTTTAATACAGTAAAAATGGATGCTGACCAGGTGTCAAACATCTCTTTTGTTCCACAAACAGAAAGTCACAGGGGTAGTTAAGTAAAAGATGGGTAAGTAAAGAATGACAGAGTTGTAATTTATGGAATTTCTCTAATCATGAATTAATGTGACACTGAAATCAGTTCTTTATTTTTGTTCTTGAAAACCCGGTTTTGTAGGCTTGTTTTCTCTCCCCACACATCTTTATCTCTGCCTTTGTTCACGTGTGTTGCAGTACATGAGTAGAGGCTGTTGCATAATAAAACATAATTTCTCTCTCTCAATGAGCAAGTCTGTAGGAGGACTTGTTATCCTTGAACAAACAGGACAGGATTTCAAATGCTGCAGCATCAGTTTTTACGTACATAAACCAGGAGCTGTTTAACAGTGTAACGCTTCTCGTTCCTCCCCTGTAAACCAGTAAACCGGGTCATGTGTGTCTGTACTACTTTGTGGTCCAGTTAACTAGCAGTAGTAGGTGTGCAGTACTTTCAAAGTGTCCTTAAAAAGTCAGTTTGCATTAAATGCTAGAATTGCATAACAATTATCCAAAAAGGTGTACAGTACCAGCAAACGATTTCAACACACCCAATTCAATATGTTTCTCTTGAGATTTTGATCTAAAAGCTTATGTTTAAATGCTTTAACTTTTGCAGACAAATGTTTGGTTTTACATAAGATTTCCATACAAAACTAAAGTCATAATTTGTAATTCTGTTTTCTGTAAAGATGCTGTGTAATAATATGTTGTGAAAAGTGCTATACAAATAAATTTCACTTAATTTAAGACTGTTTTTAATGGAAATGTGTTGCAGGTGGACCGGCATGAAGTTGGTTGAGAGAATGCCAAAATTGTTTTAAGATGTGGAAAAGTGTTTTAATCTCAGAAAAATAACTTTAACCTAGGAAACGGGTTGCTGCTTTCAAGAATCCTATTTTGAAATTACAATTTACAGCATATTTAAGGTATACATTTAATCAATACGTGTTATCTGGGATCGAACCCATGACCTCTGTGCTGCTAACACAATACCAACTGAGCTACAGGAAACATTTTAGACATCTATAAAATATGACAGTACTGTCAGGAGTTTAGTGATGCTACAACAGCAGTACAAATGATGTCATGTTAGAGTTAGAGAATGTCACAGAGATTACACATAAACAATAGATAACATTGTGCAGTTCAGACAGTGTTAAATTTATAGCCTGTCAGAGGTCAACAATCAGTAAAAAAAGACACAGAGGACAATCATGGAACAGAACCTGAATTTTTCAGGATTAAGCATCTGGCATAGGTGCTTAATCCTGACTGAGAGAGAGAGAGAAAGAGAGAGAACAGCTGGCCAACTAATAAAACAAAGCCTTCATAATTCTCTCATTACCCATAATGCAATGGAGAGTATGGCAGAACCTATAGTTCTAAAACCTCTCAAAAACAAGCAACTTCTGTCTATTCCTTGACACATATGAGCCTTACATCAATACAGTATCTGCATTTGCATAAAAAGTCTCTTCTACAGCCTTATGCTCACAAGCAAATATCAAAAGTTCACCATGACTACCAAAGCCAACAAAACACCAAACAGACATTGTTATATTTAGAAGCTCTCAGGTCTGACAGCATTCTGGACCAAAGGGTCAAAACAGGGACTACAGAGAACACAAACACACAAGCAAAACACGGCCTGGCCACATAAATGAGCAGTTAGAAGCATTCAAGTGACTAAAAAATCTGTAAAATGATAAAAAGTTCAATACAGAGATCATCTGGTATATTTAGAAGTGGTAGTGGAGGGGAAAGGGTCTTGTGAAACATTTACAAGCAAGCAGGGGAGTCTTGTTTTGTTTATGAAACATAAAATGTGCAACATAATTAGTGCTTCTAATTTAGACGGTCGTAACGTGCATTAAAATGGATTTGCTAATTTAGTGATCTCAGAAAAGAAAATACACAGATGGTAAGCGCTCTGAGGCCATTGACTTGTTTTTAAAGAATTAACTTGTTGTAATGTGTTGTAAGATTTACAACATTAAGTCTGCAAAATGTAAACAATGTTCTCGAGACAAGTAGCACACACACAATTTGTCATGGCTCCGTCCCAATTCACTCGCAATACGCAAGGGCACTAACAACTAGTGAATTTACAAGCGACTCCAGTTTCCAATTAGCTCGTGGATGTGATGTACTGTGAATGTTCTAGAGAGTAAAGAAAGCTTTTGAAGGGGATCTGGAGCAGAGGTGCGAGAATGTAACCAGAGGCTTTATCATAATCCCCCCTCGCTTCTATACCTAATACCCCCTGCAACCCGGCCTGGTGCTGCTCCGTCCCAAACCTCTGCCAGCAGCTATTCAGGGAGGATGATGGTAGATGCTCACGAGGTTGGGATGTGTCCTTTTTGATGTGGATCACACCTACACACAACACACACACACAAATACAGCTCTTTAAATTAGCTACACTGGTAAATTATCCAACTTTTTATCCAACGGTCCACTAACTACTTAGAAATAATGTTAAATATATGCTAAAAAAAAAGTTCTATAAACATTACTACAAGAATGTTTTTGGAAGATCTTTAAGCAAACTTTTTGAACTATTTTGTTTGCAAACAAACTTTATTAATCTTTGTGCCTTTCTGACTGTTTTTCTCTACAAATCTTCCTCTTGGTTTGGTGCTTTATTTAATCAATTCCCTTGCTTTACTGTCTAGGCTCCGTCCTAAATCTCCCCCTGATTGTCCTCTGTGATTCTATTTCTGTTATATTGGTGGTGCGGTTGGGAGACATGGTATTTTGTGATGACAGACAGAAATCCCTCAGTGCTGACTAACTCCTTTATTTACCAAGTGATGACTTTAGATTGGCTGATCATAATAAACCCTTGCCTTGATTGACCCCACCCACTCCCCATGTTTAAAACTCAAGAAAAAGGGCAGCAAGCTCAGAGTGGGCAGGCTGTTTACTCCCCCATGACCCCAAAATGTCTGCCTGTCCTTTCGCCCTCCCTTTGAGGGATCTGGTAGATAGCACATGCCTATCTTGTTAAAAACAGACGAGTGGGTTGTAACACTGATAGTTTGGGGCTGTATACTGGGTGGAGCATCGATTGTTGACCCTCCCTTTTACAAGCTCAAGTTTACTCATTATTTATCCCTGCAAAAGCAAAGCAGATTGAGCTGTCAGACAGACGTAGCTGACCTTTCCTCTCTGTTTTAATCTGGACGACTCTGCAGGAGCAAAAGACCAAATTCTTGTTCTGCTGACCTCTTACTTTAATTTCTCTAAGTGACACTTTTTCCTGACCAACATCTTGCCCTTCTCTTAATTTCTCTTAGTGATGAATTACTTCCTGATGCTCAGCAACAGTCATGGAGATGGTGTTCTATCTCGGTACCAGAGCTTACGCTTGGAAGGTCGGATGTGTGATGTTGTTTTAGAGGCGGAAGGTGTGAAGTTTCCTGCTCATCGCACTTTGCTAGCCTGCTCCAGCGACTACTTCTGGTCTTTGTTCCAGGACTACACCCTGGAATCTGGAGCCCACACTATCAGTTTGCCCGCCCTGTCTTCTGTGGGCCTGGAGCAGATACTTGACTTCATCTACACATCCTGCCTCTCACTGTCTCCCTCCACTCTGGAGGTCACACTGCAAGCTGCCTCATATCTGCAGGTCAACCATGCGACAGATCTCTGCACTGACTACATCTCTGAATGCATTGCTCTTGATAACTGCTGCTTCTTTGCTAACATAGCAGCTCGCTATGGCCTTTCTGATGCATTTGCTGCCAGCAACTCTTTCATCGCCCGTAACATGTCCAAAATACTTGCAACAGAGCAAAACAAAATGGAGCTACTGGAGTTAAACCTTGATACCCTGCAAAAGGTGTTTGCAGCTGAAGACATGCCAGGAGTGAGGGAGGCAGACCTTCTACAGCTAGCTTTGGACTGGCTGGAATGCAATCCGCAGTCTGCCCTGCAAAGTAATGCATTGCTCAGTCGCATTCGATTTGGGTTGGTGCCACCTAAATTGCTGTCTCAACTCAGTGAGTTCAAGCCTACTCTACAAACACCCTTTATTTGCAGCTTGGTGCAGAAAGCTCTTCATTACCACCTTCAGGGTCCCCTCCAACCTCTACTACAAAGTGCCCACACCAGCCTACGAGTCACAAAGAGCAAAATTCTTCTAGTGGGGGGAGGTCCAGAAACAGACAGACCCCAGAATCAGATCCTGACCTACGAACCATGCAGCAGAAAGTTCCGCCCACTCTCCGTCACCCTACCAAATAAGCTTCAACACCAGGGAGTATGTGTCGTTGGAAACTTCCTGTTTGTGCTAGGTGGTGAGGTTGTGCACATGGATGAGGAAAACGAAAAGATTGCTGTGATGACCGTCACTGACCAGGTGTGGCGTTTTGACCCACGGTTCGAGCAATGGGAGGAAATGGAACCACTTTTACAGAAGAGGGCACAGTTTGCCTGCTGTGTAGTAGATGGGGTTATTTTTGCCATAGGTGGGCGGGGACAGAAGGGTGAGCCTGCTTTATCATCTGTGGAGAGATACAATATGAATGCAGGGTGGTGGCGCAGTGGAGTGTCCCTACCGCATCCAATCCACGGGCAAGCCTGCGCCACTATTGGTGCAGGAATCTACATCTCTGGAGGCATCTATGGCAGCAGCCCAGAAAGCAGTAAAGAGGTGCTGTATTTAAATACCTTTGACGGTGATGCCTGGCAAAGACGTTGTGACATGTCCATTGCCAGGTTTGGTCACCAAATGGCAACAGTGAGGGGTAAAATATATGCATTTTTGGGAATGTATGAACCATTTTGTGACATTGAACGCTATAATCCTGAGCAAGACTTGTGGACCCGTCTACAGCCTCAACTCAATGATCGTTCCTGCTATGGCTTGACACCAATAGGGAGAAGACGTGTGCTCGTGTTTGGTGGAAAGAAATGGCAGGAAGGACAGGAGGTGTGCACCACAAACGTGCTGGAATATGACACGAATTATGACACCTGGAGGGAAGTGTGTAAGCTACCAGGGCCCTTATGTGGGACTCAATGTGCCCTAATGGCCATTCGAGACCTTCCAGAAACATAAAAGACCTTCACAAATGTCATCCCACATACACAGATAAATAGATGACCATCACTCCTTGCAGGACCAGAGCAAGTTGGTGGGCATGAAGTATCTTAGCGTCATGGTATCTGGATTGTAAAGTAAAGTGGTATGGACAACCACAGTTCTTTTACCCAAATACAAAAGACACTGCTGGGGGTAAAATTTCATTACAGATGTTTTACAGAAGGCACAGAAGAGCTCCTGAAAATGGGTCACTATATAATGGGGAAAAGAAAAAAGTTATGACATTGACAGATGACTTATGAAATACTTGATCCTGAAAAATGGAATAGTTCCTGGAAAAACACTGGAGCAATAGACAGAGCTACAGATGTTGACTTTGTACCATGCTAAAAGAGGAAACAAAAGGAGTAAACAGTGAAAAACCTTGCTTGAAGTCCAGTTTGGACAGAATTTTAATATCTGGCACCATGTGAAGGTCAAAGGTGACGACGAAAACATCTTATGACAGAGGGACAGTTGCCACAAATGATGAAGACAGACTGTGGATGGTAGAAAGATAGTGAAAGTGAAACGGAAGGATGATACATTTACAGACGCTGAGAGAAGCCAAATACTCTGAGGGGTACATGAGAGGTCAATGCAGCCAAAATATGTATTAAAGGAATAGTTCACACCAAAACCAAAAACTCTGTCACCATTATAAATGGGTATATTAATACCCTTATGTAGTTGAATCTGTATCACAAAAGATGATAACAATATTCAGTAACAATTTGCCTTAAGAATCTTGCTGAACAGCCATGTCATTGTTCACTTTCATTGTACAGCTGCTTGTAAATTCAGCAAAGCAGAACCTTTTATGCTCTACTGAGGAAGTCATGGATTTTGAAAAACATGAGGGTTGAGTAAATGATGGCAGTTTACATTTTCTATTTTTTTGGGGTGAATTATCCCTTTAAGACCACTGAGTGTGTGTGGGATGCAGATGAGCTAATGGAGGGCGAGGTGGTGTTTTTAGTGCAATGCTAAACACAACTGCACAGACACAAATCAATCAGACAGCTCAAAATCCCGCCCTGCACAGAGATAAGAAATAAGGTCTACAGTTTTCTCTACAGATAATAGTGTGTGAACACCACTGTAATTTTAGGGTGAACTAAACTGTGCAAATAGCTGAGCAAAAAGCTTGTAAATCAGTGAGATGTGAAATGTTTAGACAAGCATGCAGCAGTAGAAACTATTTCTGTGTTGAGTTACATTATAAAGAGAGAAGCAATATCATTCAGCCTGTACAACTGTTATCATGCTCTAAATCAATGAATCAAATGCAATTTAGCTGCATATAGAGAAATGCATAAATAAACATTTGACAGTGCATAAGATTTTTTCCAGACATGTGAGTTCTTTGACAAGGTCATTTAAACCAATTAACTTTTCTGCAATTATCTAAAATTGACAAAACAAACTAGCAGAGCAGGCTGGTTTAAACTTTTTACCCACAGTGTGGGTTAACAGAAAGAGTGAGAAAAAAATGATAGAGAGACAATGTGACAAAGAGAGAGAGACAGAGAGAGAGACAGAGAGAAAGGGCAGAAAGGTGAAGAGACTAATTGGGAATGGACGGAGATGGAGGAACTGGCTCTTGTGTCCAGGGAAAACATTTTGACCTGCTTTTAACCAGAACCAGAACAAACTCACAGTTCATCTCCATCCTCCATTAGTTCTGCAGGATCCATTACTTTCACTGAGCAGCCTGGAAACCTGCAACCTGATGGGAAAAAGAGAACAGCTTTCTGGGAAATTGAAAGAAAGCTTTTGAGGTGCCCATTGGAGAACGATAACCTGTATATTACTAGTCGGGTTGCCAAGCTCTTAACAAAAAGGGTCTGGTTTAGCATTAGCATTTAACCCCAGCTGGTGGATGATGCGGACAATCACACAATTACTGGGTGTAGTACTGTATGTTTCTCCATTTACCTCCATTTAAAAACATGATTATATAATATCCTTTGCAATTTTATACATTTACAGTAAATGTATCTCCAGTGACATATTTTGGCATGCTTTTAAACACGTGAAATTTTAACACAGCCTAACCAGTCGGGCAATGTAAAGGGCACCTTTCTCCAATGTGACGTCCAACTGGCCTTCGTTAGGCGTATATATTTTGTACGTAAAAAAATAAATACAACAATAAATATTGTGTGATTTCAAAGTTTCAAAGTTACAAGTTTATTGACTCTAGGTACAACCACATTTAAATCTGGAGAACGCAGTAAGTTTGTTTAAATGATGTAATAAATGAAGTAAATTTTACCAGGTTGAATGCTAAAACACAACACACGGGTACTGCTCTGCCCAAATGACATGCCCTATTCATAATAAAGACAGGCAGCAAAAAGGGTAGATCAACTTTATGTCTACGACAACTTTGGGTTAAAAAATGGGTTACTAAAGAAACAACATGATTTGCACTAAATTAAGAATGACTTTGATATATTAGTAAAGTAAAATACTAACACACATCTGACCTAGTAGCTTTAAATCCACTGATATCACTTCCATACTGTCTCTCATTCGAAGGCTAATTGAATCTCGTGGACACATTAGCACCAGAGTCAACTCAGTCATAATCAAGCAAATATAATCATCCACTACATACAGAATAAAATGTGCTCTAATACAGTATGTCACCAGAGAGTTGTACCTGAAATATCAATATACGTTATATAACACACATCTTATCATACAATAAACTCTCCTCTGAACATTCAGTGTGATTTTTATCTCATATATATATAGTGTTTGTTTCTTTTGAGAGCCTGAGAGCCTCATGAATCATTTGGCAGCTTCAGATTAGAAAACAGACGAAACCCAGCAGAAACAGGACTGTGTTATATCTACAAGCCATGCAGCCAGAGAAGTTTGTGCTCTGCTTGTTTAAAGAGATGGATGACCTCCAGAACTTCCACATGTGTAATATCAGGAGTTGCTGTTTTACACGGCGAGTTCCTGCTCTCAGACCAGCGATGCGTCTTGATGGTTGTCATAGAAACTCACTGTTATGGTGACACTGAAGCAGCAGTTTTGAGGTGAATGACTGCATGGCAGCTTGTAGGATCAGAGGTGTGCGATACAAAAACACAACACTCCATTTCATTCTCCTGAAACTTAGACATGACAGTCTACAATCCC
>JAZGTK010018391.1:0-11865 GCA_036877625.1 Ambastaia sidthimunki | reverse complement strand
TTCACTCGTCAATACGGCGTCTCGGCAACTGCAGAAATCCACACACGCTGCTGTCGTCTAGCTAGTCACACTACTGAGGGAATCAGGCTGATAAATGAAAGAAGAGAGCAGCTGTATTATTTCCTGTGATATCAGGCTGAAAACTGTATTTTACAGGATAACAGGGCAGAAATGTTAAACCCTCAAACTCAGGTGTGAACGCACCTTTTGGTCAACATACATCTGTTTATTAAGCAGTATGTTATTTCCTTTCATCTGGATGATATGTTAACAGGTTGTAATAGTGCATGTGTTCATGACAAACTCAGACAACTGAGAAGAAGTGCATGTTTTTTTAATAAAACGTCCTCCATTCATTCTCTCCTCTTTGCTTCACATCTGGTGCAACGTGTATTTTTGAATACAGTTGTGAACTATGAAAATGACACGTGTTGTTGAAGGTTATAGAATCTGGTAAGTTCTGCTTCTGTTTTAGTGACAGCATGACTCACTGGTGTGAACTTCACAAGCTCATGAAACCTGATGATGTCATCTCAGCATGATCTGAAAATGTTCCAAAGAGCATCTTGTGTATGTGAAAAGAAACCAGGAAATTTTACATACTGTAGATTAATGGTACAGTTACTTGTGGACACGTAAAAAAATAATTAAAATCAAATTAAAACCCAGTGCAGAGAAGCTGTTTTATATCTATTGACTTAAATTGTGAGGAAAGCTAAAAAGTGCAACAAAAAAAAATGAAGAAATCGAAATAATTTAGTTTTTAAAGGTGACAGCTTTTAATTTGTGAAACAATTTTTCTTTCTCTCTCACTTTAAAATACAAACCTAACCAACCAAAGCAAAAAAATATTGAAGCACATTAATGTTACAAAACAGCTAAAAGAGGCTCTTCGGTTACATTTGTATGCATGTACTGTATATAGCCTCTTTACTCCAGCACACACATATACCCAAACACATACAAACTTCCTGGGATGCTCCGTTGCTTCCCTGGAGCAGTGGAAGTCTGTTGCTATGGTAACTTATCAGGAGCACAGCTAAATTGCTAAATGAGTATTGAGTGAATCAAGTGTACGTCCCGGATATCTGATTCAAATGTTCTCTTACAATCTCACTCTCTCTCTTTCTGTCCGTCTGTCTGTCTCTCTCTGTTGACACTAACACTGTTGGGGCTTGTTTGGTGAGGATGTAAACTCACTCATGCAGTAAGATCTTTTCTGCCTCTGTTCTCTGCATGTGGCTAAAGAAAAAATGCATTTTTGCCACCAGAAGAGGTTTCACAAATGCTATTGATGCATATATTTCTCCTCTCGCTGACTGTGTCGAGTGCTGAGGGATCGCCCCACCGACACCAAATGTCAGGTGTTAACTAGCCGAGCGTGAAGAGTGGAGTGAGCCGAGCTTTCTGGGGTTTAACTTAGTTTCCCCTGTTATAGCAACTCTTGCTGACGGGCGAAACGCACATAATCGCAAAGAACAAAGGGCTTTGTTCACATTCAAATGTCACCAAAGCTTTTCTCTCTCGTCCGGAAGACCGAGTGGTTTTCTGGCTGGAAGGGAAAGTGGCTCTGATTGGAAGTTCTTTGTTCACATGCTTTAGTCAGACAGGAAGAGCAGGTTATTGATTTGTGTTTTGTGTATATTAGTTTTGCTTGAACATCTTTCTTACTTGTGCTCTCTCTCTCTATCTCTCTCTCTCTCTCTCTCTCTCTCTCTCCGCATTCATTCAGACGGTCATTTTTCATGTAGGACCAGGTTACACTTTATACTGCACTGAATATTTATCATTGTAAGATTATCTTTAAATGTCAGTTTCTGCATAGACTCGTATCTTAAAAAGTTATTGCCCCAGCAAAATGACACTGTTCATTAAATACACAACATTTTAAAACTCATGACAACTTGCACAATCTGACAATTATTCTGAGTTTTTCAAACCTTCATTATAACGTTTATCTTACTGTATCTCAGTGTAGATGTATTGTGTTATACTTGTTTACACCTATTACAAAAATATGACGTTAAATTTTCAGCTTGGAGAAAAGAAATCACCAATTGTCCTAATACTGTATATGGCGGTTTTAAATTTATATGGCACTACTGGAAAAAAAACAAACATTTGTGTAATCACGTTTTGATGGATATATATTTACAAAGATAGTTGTCACAACTTTCCCATGTGCCAACCAGCCCCAGTCTACACTTAAAAAATATAAGATAATTATTGCTTAAAAGGGTGTTTTTATTTACAAGCATATATTATGTTTACCAGTTGGATTTGTATGCACAGTGAGTGTGTGTGTATGTTAAATGTGTGAGAAGGCTTTGCTACCATCTCCTACTGAGCAGATAGAAGCAATAATTAGCATCATTCTTTTCTCGGAACTCTTGGGTTTAATTAGTAACTGCGACTGATGACTGGAGCTTTTAATCAATTTCACTACCAAAATAAAATGACATCTCATCATGATCTATCTCCACCTCTTAACAATCAGTTGACTCCTGATGATGTCATACTCCCCGTTGACTCCTGATGATGTCATACTCCCCGTTGACTCCTGATGATGTCATACTCCCCGTTGACTCCTGATGATGTCATACTACCCGTTGACTCCGATGGCTCAATCTTTATTGAAGGCTGTCGGACTTAAAGTCAGATAAATTGAAGGCTCAAAAGGCAAAAGATGGCCGTCTGCTCTCATTCTAGTGCACTGCATTTCCCATGACTCATCAGTAATTGCTCCTATTGAGGATATAACTGCAGACATCAAACGATGACTGATGAGTAGATGATGCTGATCAAACAGAACAAAACAGAAC
Source organism: Ambastaia sidthimunki (assembly GCA_036877625.1). NCBI lineage: Eukaryota > Metazoa > Chordata > Actinopteri > Cypriniformes > Botiidae > Ambastaia > Ambastaia sidthimunki. Next base: position 9,043 of record JAZGTK010018391.1, on the reverse strand, counting down.
AAACAGAAGCACGCACCAGAGAGAGTGTCAAGCGGACCACCGGCCACCTGCTGCCCACCTCCATTATTCAATTTCTCCCGCGGGTTAATTTAGCAGTATAATTAGGTTTAGCCCGCTAGGAGAAATAAAGAGACGCAGTTCCTTTTTTAAACAGTAGGTGCTGCCATTTTGGAGAACCACACATTAAAAAACACACAACTTTATCTTTTCCAGTTTGTAGGTAAATGTGTCAGAACTGTAATGGTCACATGGACTGTAATGGTCGCATAATTCGAGAAGTTATATTTGGTCTTTGCCCTCATTCAAAGGGACATTGATTTGTACTGAAGCCGTTTCTTCATTGTTGAGTTAATTTCCCCGAACTTGTTAAAAGTTGGAATTAATTGGACCAAAAGTTGGAGCTCTTTGAAATGGATTGTAAAGTATTCCTAAAAGTCTCTGTTCCACAGCTTTAGAAGAACCTGGAAACTTTTAAATGATGAGATACACTAACATGAACGCTATGAACGCTAACATTCATAACTTCATTCATCAGGCAGAAACATACAGACGAAATAAAGCAACACCTATTTTCCTATAAATTACTGCACATCCTTTTTTTTTTGCCCTACATCAGCGAGTACACACCATAATGCACGTACACAAACAACAAATATGTCCAGTTTTCTTATTTGTCTGCTCTTATCAAATCTGGTCCTTTGCCCAGCTGTCACTCAGCCGTCTGCAACCTCATCGCTATAGCAACAATGTAGATATGAAGCCTCATACAATCACTACAATTCAATTAGATGATGAAAAAAACTGAATTGAAAAACAAAATGAAATAGTTTCTGTCTGATTAGTTGCACACTGTGTGATTTTGGACGTGTGCTTTTATCTGTCATACTGTAGGTATTAAAGTAAAGTAACACAGGAACGCAGAGTTCAGACGTTTGTGATCTCTCTGACTTTCTCTTTTTGCTTTTCCTTCATCCCTCGTTCTCTGACTTTAATTACTGCGAGACTGACTTCATACACCTTCACACGAGGACCAATTAGACTCAGAGACTCTGAGTGTGTGTGTTTGTAAAAAGAAGAGTTTGAGAACATCGTACCCACTGACATTTGCCAATTTACTAATCCTCCTACTCCTACTTCCTCTCTTTTCATCTGTGTATATATGCACTTAATCAGATCTGAGTCTGACACAAAGTTTTTAGTTAGAAAGATTGAGATTTCTCTGGGGAAACCAGCCGCCTTCCATAGTGATAGCATTTGTGGTTTCCATAGTGACAAAACTTCTGCTGGAGACAAACTTGAGGAGAAACAAGGTTAGCCACCTTCACAATGTCTTTGCAAAAGTCATTAATGGGCAATTTGTAAGTAACGCCTTGTTCTACAGAGTCAAAAATATCAGGTCAAAGCTGTTTGAATGAGAAAAAATAATTGTGTGGCGAGCTTTCAGCTTTCATTTTAAAAGTGTTTGAAAGACAGGTTTGAAATTGTCTTTACCACCATATTTCGGTGTGTATTAAACATTTGTCAGAAATGATTTGCAGAATGTTTGTCCCGAACGCTGTATTTTAACAGTTTGTCCCATTTGTTTCACTGATTGTTTTTTTATTGCTTGCGATGTGAATTGAAGATGATACAGGTTCAAAAGTGACCCTGAGTCTAATATAATCTATGTACATATTGTGTGGAATCTGTGTTGCTTGCCAGTTTTCTCTCTTTTCAGATTTGAGGTTTATTTTAATCATGTTTAAAATGGATGTTTGTTTGCACACTTTTTGCCCATTCATACAAACACCTGAGATCTCTTGTAAATGTGACACTTGGACACAAGCTTTATCACAGCCTTCACCATCTGTTCTATAAGTATCTGCTGTTCTTAGAAGTCACAAGCTAAACGTTAAGATATGCACAAACATTTTCAGTTTTTTTCAAAAATGTGAAAGTAAATCCCAGCTCAGCATGTGGACAAAAGGCAATTTAAAAATTTGCATTTGTTTTGCTGCATGAGGCAGCCTGAAGTATTTCACACGCAAACTAAGTAAACGTAAAATGTAGAAGAAATAGTTTATGTGATGTGGAAAATAAATAGCATGGCCAGACATTTATTCACGTTGACACTTGCTGTTGCACCTAAAATATTAAAGTGTGCTGTAATAAAAATTTAAAACATTCTGTGATTATATATTTTTATATAGTCTTATCGAATAGTCTTATCAAATGTGATATAAAATGTGATATCACGTGATATTAAATACACAAATGAATCTTATATTATAAGAAAGTTAATCTTATTAGATTATTTGAAAATGTGTTTCTTGTTTTGCTTTGAACTCAAGAGTCTCAAAATCATATTTTTCTCTGTTTGTGAGGTCTGTGTGTGAAGCTGTTAAACAGTTTATCCAAACAGATTTTATTATGTACAGACAGTAGCGTGTAAGTGAAGCTCCGGTTAATGAGCGGGACCTCCAGGAATACTCGTCTCAGTCTGGTTTGTTTTGTTTACTGTGAAACACAGTGTTTCATCATATTTCTCCTTTTAAAAAACTGTTCCATTAGGGAGCTGCTTAAAGTTCCCGTACCAACAACCCAGAAAGTTTTTGGTTGAATAGCTGTAGCATGAATAGTTGATGAGCTGATGACCTTATTTTTATGACAGCTGAATCTCAAGACTCTACTAACAGTGAGGCCCACATGACCACGAGGACCCCGAGACTATAAGGGCCTGATTACTGTGAATATCTGATAGAGACCTGACAGCTAAAAATCAAAAACATCATAACTGACTTGCTATCAGTGTCAGACAGTTAGCAGGGTGATATCTGTCCACTGGAAACCGTTTTCAAGGACATTGTTTACTTGACAACATCAAATATATCAATATAATTTATTATAAAACATAATTTAAGAATTTATGCTTGAACATATTGTCATTCTGAGCATGTCAGGCTGTTACCAACAAAATCAAATGAACATCAAATTAAAAAGAAGCTCTTAATTTTAATAATGCACAACGTAATATAATGCAAAAAAAAAATGTAACAGGGACTAGATAATTAAATTGTTAAATAATGTTATTGTTATTTGTTATTATGTAATGTAAGAGTATGTTACATTAGAGTACATTACAGTCACACTAGATTCTGATGATTGAAGTTTTGAAGTTCATCTGATAAATTATGATTTTTTTTTTGTTGGGTTTTTTTTTGTTAGTTTTTCAAAACCTCTACTAAAACTAGATAAACTCAAAACAATAGTATAAATATAAGCAAAGCTTAAATAATACATAAATAACTTAGAAATTCAATAAAAGAATATTTATGTCCACACATTTTAAATAAAAGGGTCATTTTTAATCAATGACAGCTGTGTCCTGAAATCATTTTTATAGCAGTTTATTGACACTGATGTTCGTAACCATATAGTGCCACAACCTAGTTTCAACTCTGAGAGAAACATACAGTATAGAGAGAGAGAGATTTTCCCCAGAGAGTTTAAACCCCATGTTATTCAAATATTTATGTTTCATTGAATTTGATTGTTTTATTTGTAAGTAATTCTTTGTGTACTCTGAGAGGAACTACCAACTGAAGCCCCTATATATTTTGACAGCATATATATATATATATATATATTATAAAGCATATATCTGTACATACACATTGCTGTTGTAACTCAATCTAAGTATTTATCTAATTGTCATATTATGTATATCAAGTGTTGAAAAGTATAAATATTGTTATGAGTATTGGCATATTGGCATTTGCTATGATAGAACAGTATCTTCTGTATGTCATGTTTATTCAATATATTAATAAATGTCATTTTTCAGCACCCAGACTTGATCTGCTAATTTTCCGCATGCATTATTTCAGTGTCTGTGTGTCTGGAAACTGATGTTTACATTTACAGCCGCCGGAATGCCGAGAATTTAATGGATATGCAAATGGAAAGCCATAATAGCTATTATCCAGTTTCTATTTTGAATATTAATCTACTGGAGTGCGGGAATGAAATCGGAATGCTGATCAAATGATAGACACACTGAGAGTTTGTTGCTTTAATCACAGCTGATCCACTGGGAGTCTGATAACTGAGTAGATTATCACTGACCAGAGGTTAAACGTTTAGAGACACTGAGCATATTGTCTTTGTAAATGGTAATTCTGTCTTTTCTCTGTGCCTGTCTTCTCATAAGCACATGTGCTTTTACACTTAAGCCGTACACAGATAAAATTACTCGCTTGTGTTTAAAAGACCAGCTGTAGGTAACATATGGTTTACCGGCTGATTTTATCCAATCTAGCCTTTGTTGGCTGGATTTCCTGTGACCTCCTGGTCTTTACATCGTTATCTGTTTGTTAGGCTTTTCACCCCATGTGACCAACTGGAAAAACATTCCCAAAAACATTCCCAGTGGGGTGATGTAGGGTTAAGAGGCAGATTTTAAGTGTTTGGTCAGGGTAGTAAACAGAACAGCAGTGATATGCTTGTGATATAATTAACTCTTGTAGTCACGACTACTTGTTATTAAACCTTTAACCTGAGCTGAACAACTCGTCAACCATCAGCCTTCACACGGTACTTAATAACATTTTTACAACAGTTAATTTTGGCCCTCCAATTTGATTGGTCAAGTGGTGTTCAAAGAGTGCTTAAAATTCATATAAAAGCACTGGGATGTTTTATTGTTTGCAATGAAGCGATTTCACATTCAGTACAATAAAACTCTTGCTCATGAGACCCTTGTAGGTTATGTAACGGCTGCTGATTATAAATATCAATTATTTAAAGATCTTAACGTATTTATTTTGTCTCAGAAGTGCTGAAAGTGTAAGAAAATGAGGATTAATCATTTAAACCGCTCGTGTCTCTACATTCATCATAATTACTGCCATTATAAAGGCAGGAAGAGATGTGGGCTGATTTGAAAAGCAGAGACATTTCTGAGGCAGAGGCATTAGATTGGATGGTTTAATAGAAGAAGTGATTGAATATGGATTTAGAAAAGCAGTAAGACAGATTCAGAAACATGAGGAACATTAATAAGAGTGTGGATGGTTCAGAGCTGACTTCTGCCCTACAGGTATGAAGAGATAAGAGAACAGATATCAGAAAAGGCCAGTGAGATTTATACACTCCAACCACTGCTTGAGAGAAGTGGGAGGGGCATTCTCATTCTAAAAAGCATTTCATTGGATGAAAATGTGTATACACCCCGAGTGCAAAATGATTGGTCAATATTATTTTTATTCATTTTCCCACAAGAGATATACTACAAATTTTGGTGTGACTGGCTTCATAGAGATCTACTATTTAGATTTGTGACATTTCATCAAAGATTTTAGCCGTTTAATGGCGTTCGGTGTGTAAGAACTTTTATCCTGACACAAGCCTGCCGCTCTTCTTTTGAAGAGTGTTTTCTTCACAGTCCTCTGAGGGTGTGTTGAGAAGTTTTACTGCTTTCCATTCAAGTGTTTGAATGGTTTTAACGTCCCAGTAAGAGTTCCACAGTTAAACTTCAATGGCAGTTGCTTGAGTAAAATACCTGTTTTGTTAATTGTGTCATTTTTTAAGATGAAAACTATAATGTTCATTGTGAATTAGATCATATAAACTGAAGGATGGAGTTTTACGATTATTTTCACCAGAAATAATTTACATTTTTTAAAATATTTTCAAACCCTCATGTCATTTCAAATCTATATGCTGGTATTTTTTTTCCTGTGGAACGCAACTTTTGAAAAATAATAAACTGTCAATGTATGGCTAGATTGGCATATTAATTCTTTGAAATGTTCTTGGTACATCAAACAGGTTTAAAAACTGTTTCTGTTCCCAGCAGTATATGGATTTTTGAAATGGCATGAGAATTTTTTTTTTTTTTTATTTCTGGATAAATTTTTCTTTTAAGGGTTGTAATGAATTTTTTTACTGTTTTATTCTAATTATTATACGTCAGATTTCTTCTGTTACAGTAACATAATGTTAAAAATAAATAAATGCCCCTGCTGGAACAATCGGACTTTTAAGTAGCTTTTTTAAGTTAAAGGTTAGAATTAGTCATGCTGTATTATTTAGAGGTTGTGTGAATGGTGTTTATATAGCCAGAGTGTGACATTCAAAATTGTCCAGACTGACTTCTTTGTGTGTCCACGTTTTTTCTGTAACGCAAAAGCTTTCCTTGAGGGCCTGACATTTCAAACGTATGTGTGTTTATTCTGAGATTTTGCTTATGTGTCTAGGATCAGTAATAGAGATTATAGGAGCTCTTACTGTGTGTGTGTGTGTGTGTGTGTGTGTGTGTGTGTGCGTGTGTGTGTACCATCATGCTTGTAGGCGTTTGCATGTTTGCGATTTCTCTCTGTGGGTGGAATATTTGCCTCCTTCCCTCCAGGTGAGAAGTTCACTATAAATCATTCTGCTTTCTGATTGGTTTGAGTGACTTTTGCAAAATACAGTCTGACCTCAATAATGGTCCGGGCCATTGCTTATAAACAAAACTAATGGAGTATTGAACTTTGATACAGCACTGGCCAGGTCTAATCTAACATACAGTCAAACTGCATTAATAGATGGGGGTCTGGAACAGATAAATTCAGCCCAGTCAGCCTTATATCGAAGAGAATGTTTTCACGCGGGGACCCGGTCTCATCAAAAACTATCAGCATAAAATCAGTTCCAGTACAAACTCACTGTAAATCTCAGATGAATAAAACATTAGACGCAACAACATGCACCCTGAGCAAAATGAGGGCTGAGGTTGGCTGAGCCAAGGGTTGGGTGGGCAGTGTGTGTGTGTGTGTGTGTGTGTGTGTGTAGATAATGAGCCCTAGATAAAAGCGTGTGGGGACGTGTCATTCGGTCCAGTGTATTTATGGGTGCTAATTGTGTCACAAACACAGACACACACTGAGAGATATCACAGGACGCCAGAGATAAGCAACTCTCTCCGCTGAAACACACACACACTGGTGGCTTTGTGGCTGCCTGGAGAGCTGCATAAAAGCAAAATGTAACACAAGAGAATGCGGCTTTGATAAACGAATAAATCTCTTTTTTCTCAACAGTGACAGAAGGAAGTTCAAACAGGAGGATTTGTGGATGAAGCAAAATCCTGCAGAGAGTTTGAGAGTAGAATGATAAAAGTTTTGTTTTTTATGACTAACAACTGTAAGGCTGACGGATGGCTCAAATGCTTTGCAGTGTATGAACTGGACTTACATAATGGCCATTTGGGTAAAATTTCATAGGTGATCAATATTTAATTATTCTGTTAATCTGCTATTCATCTGAATAATCACTTAATCCCAAAGATTTGGATTCAAATGATCTAATTGGATTAATTAATTGTGCCCAAAAATTCTACATTATTTAATTCATGAATAATGAGCCAAGAGAGTCATCATGATGTATTAATGAGCTCTAAATATCTTGCTTCCCAGATGCCTCCAAACAGACTATAGCTGAGCAGAGCACAACAAATCCCAGACAGACTGTACCGACCAACAGTTCTAAAATCTAAGAACGTTTCCCTAACGTTTCTATTGTCACAAAAACTGTAAAAATGTTATTTTGAGTGATCTAAAACCATTAAAATGTGTGTTTTAAAGGCTGTATTAACGTTATTGCTGGGTTATAAGAACATTTTTGAAACATTTAAATTCTGTAATGTTTTAAAAACGTTCCATTAACAACTTAATTTTTGATATACTGTACATGATCTATAACGTTAAACATACATTCTACTAACATCGCTGCAAGAACGTTTATATAAATTTGAGAAAACCTTTATGAAACGTTAGCTAACATTCTGAGTATGTTCTGTCAGCTGGGTACCTGCTCCAGATTCATACACTGTCAACAGTCACATTCATTTACTTGTTATTTGTCATCTAATTCCAAAGGTTTTATTCACAGCGTAATGAAAAAAGCCAATGTTGCGTTAAATAGGCAAATATTGGCAAAACATTAACAGCGTGTGTTCAGTAAAGCTGGATTTTACAGCTGCCAATTAATAACTGAAGTGATAAATTGTGATGAAAATGACTTACTATGTAGATCTTTAAGTAGTCGACTTGTAATCACATTCTATGAACCATCATCAAACCTCCCACTGTGAATGAATGAACATTTGAATTCGTTATGAATTTATTATACTTCAACATTTTGATCTCATTTATATTTGCATCAGCACATTTCATCACTCTGGGCAGCAGGTTTGTGTAAAGACGACAGAAAACTGAGAATTACATCAGATTTAAGCACAAAGCTGGAACGTGTGTCTGCTTCCAAATTCTCATCAGCAAAACCAACAAAAACCTCCCTCAAGACCAGCTCAAAACCTCAGACCCGGCACAGATATTCCTCCAAATCACCAAATAAATGTGTGAAACTTTTAGCCATGATTTGGTCACTTATTGATTGATCAAAGTCGTGGCAAGTAATTTTCTTTTTAGCTTGTGTTCTGTCTCTTTGAAATCCAGTGACTTTTCTTCAATAAGAATATTTTCAATGTGCCGGCAGGAACAAGTTCAATAATTTAACTCAGACTCAGGAAGTTATAATTATTCAATAGCGATTATGTTTTGAGCGCTACAATTTCTCCAATAATGTTTCAGGATGCACAGGACAGTATAGACACGGAATGCATTGAATATATAAGGGATAATGTATAGTCAGTCAGACATTATTGCAAAGTGCAGCCTGACTGTATCATCGTATAGGGTTTATTTTTACATAATGACCTGTACGTTTAATACCAATGAATGTACAGCATTTAATACTGTTGTATTAAAGCAATATGGCATGTATATCATCCTGCTGTGATTGGCTCACAGCTGGGCCATAACAAACTCTTGTTTGTGTGACATTGCTTTAATATCTGACTTCTGAATGTTGCGATTGATCAATGAAATGGTCTAATAACAGCTCTTTAAAACTTGTGACAATCATGCAACTGGAACTCAGATCAAAGTCAAAGATACAAAAACACCTTAATTGCATTAATGATTTCTTCAAACGAAAAGCAAAGATGCTGTTATCTGATGTT
>JAZGTK010018390.1:0-11865 GCA_036877625.1 Ambastaia sidthimunki | reverse complement strand
CTGACTGCAATTCTGGTCTTAGGTCTGTCTTTGGCTCTGATCACAACAACTTTTCTGCGCAGATGTTTCTTGTGCAGGTTTTTTTACTGACATACACCTTTTATTACTTAAGGGAAACTCACCATCTCCGTCTATAGGAAAACAGCAATGGTTTATCCCAGATTTGGCTGAACGGCAGTCTCCTAGAAGATTGCTTTGTTTAAATCCTGCAACTCTTTATTACCCCACAATTTCGGTTTGGGTTCTAAGGTCCCAGTGGTGTACTACAGTGTTAACATCCTCCAGAAAAAACAAAACAATACTCAGAAACTTGAATAAATAAAATGAATAAAAGCAACAGAGCTTTGCATGCAAATATTCACTTTCCATCCAAATGGTGTCCAGGGAATTTCTCAAAGTAGTTTATCTCCAGTCAACAGGTGTTTTCATCAGAGGTATAAGTATATACACAGCAAGATCCTGGCAAGGTATCATCCTTTCTTATAAGTTTTCAGAAACTTCTTGGCAATTTAAGGTGCTGTAAGCAATCTCTACCATTTTGCTAAGTTTAACAACAAGCACACTCTTTAAAACCCCAACCTCAGACATGTCAGAACCCAAATGTGCAAAATGATTAACAAACATTATTATTATTATACTAAGATAGCGTGAAAGCTGTTTTACCAACGTTCGTTTGACCATTTTTTCTGCCTTTATGTGCAGTTCAGGACAGGTCTTGTGACTGTATGCATTCTTGTGGTGCCATTAGCCAATTTTTACACAGCTCCAGAGCTATTAGTCACATGGCACAAATCGCTTAAGTAATTGGCTCAAAAATGTTCTGTGAGCAAAGAAGACATGTTTTAAATGGTCCATGGGGTCTTCCACCAGCCGAGCTACTGCCATTAAGATGAATGGGAATGCTAATGGATAACTTTTTCCAGCCATTACAGAACTGTTTGTTTTACAATTTTAGTGCCGTCAGGGAGACAAGTGTGATTTTTCAGGACACTCATTTCTGTGCTTTTTGTCAAGTACAAGGGACATTTTATGTGTGGAATTCCAAAAAAATATATGGCATGTCTTTAAGGCCTAGTTTTTAAAGTGTATTCCTAACTGCCTGTTCTGATATTTTCCATTAATGAGAATCGTGTGGTTTTGTAAGGGCTTTGGTAAGAAAGGCTAAAAGCATCAATAAAACGCAAATAAGCAAACATATTTGTCAATAATTTTTTTCAGTACATATATAAACAATTTCTTTATTTCAGGCATCATTTGTAACATATTTAGAGATTTTCTTAACGTAAACAAAGAAAGCAAATGACTGGATAGCTTTTTATCTGCATCTGTTTTAAGTCATGCACTGATTGTTTTTCTCTGCTCATAATGTTCATATTACTGTGTCTTTTTCAAAGGTAGACAATGTAACTGCTTTGGTGTGGTGGGGTAACAAATTGAAAAACTTGAGGATGCATGCTTTTGTTTGTAGCAAAATCTGCACATTTATATTTAAACATTGGACACTCTACCAATTTACCATTTCACTGGTCTTCTGACCTTCGTCTTCTGACTGTTTCTTAAAGCATCTGGGTATCAAACACAAAATTCAATCATAGTTTCCTTCTACACCAAGGGACAGTTAGGGTCAGTAGAGACCAAAAATTATAAGTAGGTCAAGCTTAGATCCCTTATTTTCACACCAGAATGCTGTAATAATTCTTGATTAACCAGCTGTTGAGTGTAACGGCAGCTGAATATGAAGCAGGCCTCTCCGGTAATGGTCACTGCACAAATATGCTTACTCAGACCTCAATGTCTATTCACCAAGCCCCTGGGGAAGGGGCGAACTGCTCTTGTGATTGCACTAATGGCCTGATTAGAGGCAACGTCTTTCCATGGAAATAAGAATCAAATTAGAGGGAATCTGCTGCAGAGGTAAAAGACTTAATTGAAGTGATATTTTGTGATATACTACAACTGTGTCTTTTCCAAGTTGAAAGATTAGCTACTTTGAAGAATAGAGTAGAAGTTTTATTTATGATTAACAGCTGTAACTGTCAAAATGTGTCAAAATAAGGCACCTTCCTAAACGTTCAACTCTTATCTTGTGTAATAAATGCTGTACTGCCAGCTTTTACTTAAGCCTTATGTGTACCAGATTTCTTTAGTCACATATAACTCTGTTTTGTGTTTTTTAAATTGCTTTGACTTCACTTCACAAACTAATCTGCAGAATTTTACAGAAAACCATGCGCCCATTTATGACACAAAACATTTATCTTCTTGTTTGTGAGCACAGGCATCATAATTTTTGCCTGTGAAACAAGATTAAGCTGTATGGCATTAAAACTACAGAAATGTAAACATATTTCCAATATTTACAAATGCATGTCAATAGATGCCCAAAAACAAAATCTTTCACACTTACAAATTTTACGTAGTACTATAAATATTATAATTACGTAAATACTATAGTAAATACAATAACCACAAAATAATTACACCAAAAAAACATGGATATAAATACAGAACACCGTGAACACAATATAACATGTAACCAACATCTTTACATCATGATTTGATAATTCATTGTAAATTTCCCAGTTCCCAGCTGTCATTCCTTGTATAAGCCCCATAAAAGCCCCTCAGTCCTTGACACACTGACATACTCAATAGGCACCAGCAGACAAGTGAGTCATGCCCTGGCAGAAGTCAAGTGTATTCTGGCATAGTTTCCAGGAGATGTCTTTGCTTTGAGAGAGGAAACATAAAACTGAAGCTCATGGCTGAAAGACAACTCAAAGATTTATCATACCATCAGCACATAGCAAGTTTAAGCACAGCCTTAGGCCTTCCTATAAACCCATCTTTCTGTTGGGGGCAGTTTCCTAATGTCAGACATTTCCAGGTCAGTGATAACAGCCTAATTTCATTTCTTAACACATGTACATGTAAAGGACAAAGTGTAATATAAATATTTTGTGTATTAATTGGGTAATTTGGTTTTGATTGCTCAGTTAACTAAATTATTAGCTTATTAACATATAAATTATTTTATTAACGTAGTCTACTGTATTAGCAGACTGTTAACACTTTATTCGAATGGTTCGCCAGCAGATATTCTATTGAATTTAAGTAACCTTGTAAGTACATGTCAGCTTATTCTACTAACCCTAGCAATAACCATAACTGAACAGCCTTTTAATACTCTAATGAGTATAGCGTAGTGGCAAAGTTGCTTACAGGTAGTAAACCTATAGGTGGTCTAAAGAGTCTATTGAAATAAAGTGTAACCATATCGGGTATATACAAATTGTATTATAGGTATTTCAAATATGTTATAAACATATATCTGTTTAAATCCAGAGGAAGAAAATGTGTGATAACATGTTGTCTTATATGTAACATATATGTCAATATCACTCCTAATGCAGGGCATTAAAGGCATATACTGTATGTCATATATTACATTTTCATATGGGTGTTGTCTTATGGGAGACATGATGAAGTAGACAAAAAAGTGAAACAGACATTTTTAACTACTCACTAGTTCTTTGTGTACATGAAATGTAAAACGAGATAGCAGTAAAGTTTTTGTTGTTTAGTACTAATGACATGCTAATCCCATGAACTCTGTGTAACTCTTTGACATTAAGATTTGGATGGTCTCTCTTAAAGGGCAAGCCTTGTCATCAACCTGTTATTAGTGTCACACAGATAAACTGACATTAGTTCATTATCTCTTTTTCTTTGAAGTGTGAGCAAGGACACCGTATCATAGCCTCTTCTGCTGCAGTTTCAAACAACAAGACCTCCAATAAGCAACATAAAAACAGCTGCAATGATTTATCTGTACTTGTCTATCCTTTTTTCCTACAACTAATGACAGTGTCTTGTTTAGAGACAGACTGGTCTGTGCCATGAGGCTAACTGGAAAAGTTTTTAAAAGTTTATTTATATGTCTCTTATTATTTATTATTATTATTTATTTATTGTTATTAATTATATTATTATCATTATGCATGTAAATATTATGTTTATTTTTCTGATATTGTATTATATGGTATTATATTTTATTTCCCTCTATTACTGTATATTCTGGACAATTGTTAGTAAGACATTTAGAGTCTTGCTTTCCTGCTCATAAAACAATGTTATCATTCCAAAGGCATAATATTTAGTATAAAACACTGAATCTCTGAAAATATATGTCTAACTCAATGTCTGTCACAGGAAGTCTGCATGTACCACGTGTGAATGTATGTGAATGTATTGCATGTACGCTCTGTATGTTTTATCTAACCATTTAAATATCATCATATGATCTATGCTATTGAGCAATGAAACCCATATCACATATTTGTAATTTAATAACTCCTATAGGATCCCTCCCTCAGCTGTGTGTGGATCCTGACAGGGTCTCTTAAAATCTTTTTTCCACACTCAAGTCTTTCACTACATTCCTCCAAAGAAGTCCATGTGGATTTGTTTAGAGGTAAATCTGTTAAAATTCCTAATGCTTGCAGCTACCTTTTGAAAACACCTTGTCCTCTCGAAACATATTGTGCATTAATTTGATATCAATCTTTACGATGCAAGTACACACACAAAACTGGGGTTGTGGATTTAGTCACTTGGGAAATATGAATTCAAACTTATTTTCTTGTGTAAACATTTAGCAGTCGGAACACTAATGTATTACTAGACCATAACCGGTACACCCTAGCCATGACTAAGTTGTTTCCAAAATATTTCAGTCAAATTCAGGATTTAACAGTATTTCCATTCTGGAAGGTCAAATACCAATAAGCCATTTCATGTTTCAATGACTCTGTCTTAGATTTATTTTTGTTTTGATTCTCTAGGAACTCCGAGATCTAACTGGCAGCACAGGGCGTAAAGGCTAGACAACTATTCTTTGTATTTGGATGTGGTTGTTTTTGAAAGGCATATCTTTGAATGTGTTGCCCAGCTGCTGAGTTAATTATGTAAGCAGGTTTGTGTTTTAGTCAATACCATTGCTACAGGTAGTTGTTATATAATCCTGTACATACAGTAGATATTTTCCTTTTTGTGTTTAGCATCTGTTTGCAATCTGTGCCAGATATGTTAAGAAATGTTACACTGTCTAATCTGAGGTTTTTTGGATAAATCTGATTTATCTCTTTTACTTAAAAGGTCATCCAAGTCTCAACATTTGCATCAACAAAAATTTGCAAAAAACTGTTTATATTGTTGTTAAAAGATTCTGTTTAATTTTTTTTTATTTTATATATTATTTATATTGTCTTTACAACCATGCTTAGGTTTTTTTTAGTTAGGATTTTTCTAAGCTACTCTCTCAAAAGCGGCAGCCCTGAAAGAAAGGTATTCATTAACGTGACATTCCACAGATGGTGTTCATTAAATAGTTTTAATCAGAATACTCAGGTTCAGCTTCCATCTCTAAGGACTGAATAAATTTGTGAGAAGGGAAAACCTTTTTACAGGAAACAAACTATTAAAAGGCCTTGATAAGACTGGCTATAGCTCATATCTATATGATTCTCTGATACCCTATTATTTGAACCTGAAAAAATAAAGAATTTGTCAGGGCACTTTTGATTTAGTGTTTAGAATATCAAGTAGTTTCTACATACCTCTGCTATGATTTCTCGATTTTTTTCATTTACTGTCATTTCATATCAAAATAATCTAGGCCAGGTGTTGTGTTGCTGCTGACAACATGTGATTTAGCTGCTGCAGGAGGCAGTTTTTTGATAACCGAAATGCATTTGTCAGCAAACTCATAAATATTGAACCAAACATTAGATATTTTTGTGGAGCAAACACGTCTATGTGGTGTAACTGTGGCCACAGTTGTTTACTATTATTTCTTAAAAAAATGAAGCAAATCAGTTTTTAAAACATTTTTAATTTGTAAAAAATGTTACTTAAATATTAAAATACAAAAATTGTAAACAGAGTGGCTCTGTAGTGCTTTCAAAACATTGATCTGTTTGTTTAAGTGTCCCAGCTTGGGGCGTACCAATGGCAGATGGGGGAGTGTTGAAAATACCCTTATTCTTGCAATTCTGTTGCTAGTAGCACAAAAATATTTTGCCGCTAGTAGCATAGAAAAGAAAACTTCATTTTTAAAGTTTCCCTATTTTCTAACCAGCTTCCAGTCTGAGGTAGGACATGTACAGGTACTGTATGTCATCCTTGTCTGGATTCTAGCAATAGCGTGGAGGCCTTTGGGATCTCAAGATCTGCAGCACAAAGGCTATGTGAGAATTCAGGAAAATAGCCTATAAACCTGCATGCTACAGTTTAGTACTGACACATATAAAAACCATATAATGTGCTCTATAGTGAAATGCCAAAAGCAAATACAGCAAAGGCTGAATAGCATGACAGATATATGTCTTGTCAGTGCTTGCCTCAGACATGCCCTTTAAATGTCCATCACCGCTTTTTATTAAAGTTGAGATAAGGCTGGAAATATTTCCAGTCTCGTGGTAATAACAGATCTGATGATTCATTTCAGGCTAACTCAAAGTTTGCCTTGTTTTCTTTAATAAAAATCAATGTGATAATACCTCCCTTTATTGGAAACTATGACATTGTAAATCATTGCTACTTCATCCATTCTAAGACCATTTGTCTTCCAGTTATCATTGTAACATATGACTAGTCCACCAATGAAAATAAACAGGGCTTCATTGTCTGGGAAACATTGTTTATTAGTACTCAGTTGTATTCTGTAGGTCATTCTTGGGTCAGATGGTTGAACATCCAATATGTAGAAGGGAAGTCTTTCCCTTTCAATGGAAGAAGCTGATCCAGGACCAGCATAAATATGGGATTGCCACTATTTGATTAATAGAGAGGAAAATGAAGAACACATTTCAGGACAAAAAAGGACAAAAAAATAGAAATTATACAGCTGGTAAAAATTGTTAGGCACTGAGTTTAAAGGAAGGTGCAGTATTTCACATCTGCCATGGGTGTTGTGGGTAATGTTTGAGAGAATTTGTCCAAAAATATATATTTTTCATTTTAAAAATGACAGAGAACAAAAACAAGTAATGTTAACCTGATAATTAGAAATAATTTAAAAATGACTTTTTTACATATCACAATATGCTTGCCTAATCAGAAAGAAAAATAAATATACCAGAATGAACATGGTCAATTTTTTCTTACGTTATATAATGTGATCTCAACTGTCTGGAGCAAAGCTTTCCCTACACCTGAAAGGTATTTGTAATGAGATTGTGCATGCACTACATCTTTAGGTCATTTCCCTGTCAGAGGAAAGCACAGGGAACACATGCTGTCCAGGTGGACAGGGCCTGCATTGCATAGCTTTATTGTTAAATGGTAGTTACATTCACTTTCAAAACAGTGTCTGGAAAACAGGTGCAACATCCATGCCTCCACCACTACAGAAAAATATTAGCAGTTCAATATAGGGTTGTTGTGAAATTGCATCTTCACCCTTTAATGATATTTTAAACTCATCCTAATCCTTACAGTCTTGTCAGGTTATGACCTAACAATTGTTGTTGATATTACACAGATATTACAAAACTTACAAAACCGCATTAATAGGCACTCTATAAAAAAATTTATTAAAACTGTGTCAACAAATAAAAGAATTATGAAAGTCTTTAATGCAGTAGTAACAAAAATGTTGGAACAAATGTTTAATAATATTAGGGCCATTGCTTAAATAATTGTGTCCCAGCACAAAGAATGGATGAGCTAACCCTCCCCCAAATCAAATATTGGGTTTACCCTATCAGAACTGTTGTATCGTAATGTATTATGTACGATTTACACTCATTATCAGTTTATTTCTATTTATTTTTCTAAGGGTTTCATTGTAAATATCCCTAATCCTTTTTTATGTACCTGATGAAGGCTAGGAAGCCAAAACACAAGTGCTGTTTGATTCTCTTTGTTTCTTTTGGTTAATTTTCTCCATGCACCTTGTGAGTGGGTAAAACCTTCATGTCTAAGTGTCAGTGGATCTAGTGTGGCCTGCTCATTTGCACTGTGTTGAGTCTCAAAGGCAATAGAGAATGAATTCACAACTCTGTGCCAGGTGCATGATTCCAGTTCATCTGACCATAGCAGATGTGTTAAAGACCATTTAGCCTAACTGTGATTGTACTGCTTGAACTTTGCACCTGAATCTCCACATATTTTATACACCAGTGCGAGACAAAGTAATTTCCCTTTCTTTATGTGAGGACAGTTTTTCAACCACTCTTTTCAGGGGCTGTTAAAAAATTTTGACTTTAGGTTCTGGAAATGTCTTTAACAGCCATTTTGTCGTTAACAGTCAGGCAATCAAAAAATAATTAGCTAAAAAGCTCTTTAAAGAATTAAGAATGGGCCTGCAGAGAAAATGTCACCATAAAGTTTTAAAAAAGCCTATTGTTATTACCTTTTACCTTTGTCTTTATTCTGATTAATGAATTGAATGTCTATATTAACCTTTCGAGACTTTTTATTTTAGTTTATATTGTAGCTTTAAATTTATATCTCAACACTTACAGACTTATATAGCAGACATTGTTTCTATTTGTCTATTCTTTCTCTTGGGTTTTGCAAAGAGAAGTATTGCAGGTGATTAAATTATTTGAGTACCTTTTTAATGTGGGTCTGTTTCTCTTTTTATATATTATGGTCACATATCCTTCATTGAATAATAAAAATGTTATGCTATAGTTATTAAAACATCCATGAATAAAGAATGAGGAGCAAACTGTTTTGATGGGTGAATTTGTGTTTATTATTTCTGTTTGGATTTTGGTTTTATCAATTCAAACAGCCTGGTATGCTAGTTTAGATGTGGCATACAGGCTCGAAAAGGAAATGACAAGGCTTTGAACCCTGTTTTGAACTATTTTAAAAGAGTCTAAAATTTAAAAGCGTGGAATGGAAAAAAGACAGATACTATGAAACAGCTGGTCCTGTTCGTTCCTGTAGATTCTGGTCAAGCTTCCATTGCCCTGATATAACTTTAATCTCGTTGATTTTTTTTCCAGACTGTGCCTCAGCAACCCCTCGTTTAACAGATGATTTTTAGGAAAGCGTGTGAGGTGCTTACGGTCGGTCACTCCCCCGGAGTCCTGGCCACTATGAGCAAACGTGTGCACTCGAGCGCCACCGCAATTTAAGTTCCACTCAGCAAAACGCGTACCGAAACTGCAGGATTCTCCGAGACACTTTTTAAACTAAGTTTTTTGCAATTTATTTATATTGTTTACAATTTCCCTTCTTTCGAATACAAACAGTTGGAATGATATTGGATTAAGAAGAACCCCGGCGAGAAAAAAATATTTTATGAATGTCATTTTCTTTCTACTTTAGCATTAGTTTAGAAGTTGCTGCCTTAAGTTGATGACTATCACACCATCACCTCTGGAGATGTAATTTTGAGGGGTGCTGTGGACCAAAATCATGTCGGATTGTAGTTGGGACAATCTTCTGTTAACAAAGATAAGATAAGGTTTGCTTTTTATTTCAATAAACTGTTCAATGAAATGTGAGTTCAGTATTGCAGGAGCGCCTGGTAATGTTTTAACAGATTTTATTTTTACTGAAAGAATGTATTTATTATGGGTACATCAATCATAACCGGGAAATTAAGAAGATACTAGCTTCTGTATTTAAAATCGTAGTGTGTATGTGTGTACGTATTTGTTACACAGTATTTTGCAATGTCTCGCTGCAACCTTTGCGTTTTTCTACAGTTTAAGACCATTGCAGCTTTAAAGCTGAAGATGGGCCGCTTTTATGCTATTTTTTTCATGATGCTTGTGATGGGAGCACTGCCGGTAGTGGTACGGTGTTGCCCGCGGCCATGTGCATGCCAGCAGCCCGCAGAGGTGCATTGCACGTTCCGCTCCTTACTTACTGTGCCAAGTGGCGTGCCTAGACAGGTGGAGCGAATGAACCTGGGGTAAGACTCTGCCATGTAAAAATTATACGTTCTTTGCTCAACTTTTTTTAAAATAGCACTTCAAAAGACACAAAACTTAATTTTCTGTGAATGTTATGTATCTAGGACAACATAGCATTTTTGAAACTAGAACTAATAGGTATCAGTCATTAGGGCATTTTGCCACTTACCCAAGCGGGTTTAAATATAGGTTAAAGATGCTGTGGATGTTACAACATTTTACACATGCGCTAGAGTACATCTTTGAACAAATGTTCAGGATGTTTCGGCTTTCCCATGCAGGATTATATTGAAACACACAGAAACATTGAAGAGATTTTGAAATTTTATGATGGATTATTTGTTAAACCTCTGTATAAACACCCCACCTTTTTGTACTCAGGTTTAACACTATAAATAGGATAACATATTCATCTTTTGCTGGGCTACGAAAACTTGAGCTTCTTTTGATGCACGGGAATGATGTGCATCAAATTCCCAATGGAACGTTCCGTGACCTCATATCACTTCAGGTGCTGTCAACATTATTTCTTGCAGTTTTTCCTTGAGAAATTATTCTTAATTCATACATATGTACTTCATATATTTAAAGCACAATATTTGCAATTAAAAGTTTTGATTCATACTGTTAATGCAAAACAATAAATAACTATATCCAGTTAAATGTCTCTTTTTCTTCAGATGCTGAAATTAAGCTATAATAAGCTGAAGGTTATTAGCAGAGAAACTCTTATGGGGCTCTGGAGTCTAACTAGACTGCACCTGGATCACAACAGACTTGAGTTCATCCATCCTGATACATTTCAAGGCCTCACCTCTCTTCGAATACTGCAACTGGAGGGCAACCAACTTCAGCAGCTTCACCCAGCCACTTTTTCCACATTCTCCATTCTTGGACACTTCCCAGTGTCCACCCTGAAACAGCTGTACCTGTCTGATAATGTACTAACAACACTGTCACGGAGGATGCTGGCAGGCATGCCTTACCTGGAGAACTTGTTCATGCATGGGAACCCCTGGACTTGTGACTGTCGCATGAGATGGTTCAAAGAGTGGAATACAAATTCACCAGGTCTTTATTGTTGTTGTTAACATCAAAAATAGGATGTTCTTATAACCTTATTAAAATTATCTTCTAAATTAATAAAAATTAAAAGTTGTGATTGCACTCGAAATTATAGAGCAGCGTTGGAATACATTAATAATTGTAAAAGCATTCTGTGAGAAAATATTATTGTAAGGCTTAAATTATATCACAATAAATATCTGTTTATTTCTGAACTTTTTTCAGGTGTGTTGAAATGCAAGAAGGACAGAACATATCCTGAAGGTCAGATATGCCCTATGTGTTCCTCTCCAAAACACCTAAAGAAAAAACTTCAGGAGTTAGAGAACCCCACTTGCAATAGCCCCATTGTCAGCACTCCAAACAGAGCTATTTCCCAAAAGGACACAGAAAGTAATCTCCTGACAACAGATGATTTTCTTCAACCCTTTGGCAATATTTCCCTGGGCCTGTGTGATGAACATGGACATCAAGTAGACCTGGACTGCCTTTTCACTGAGCCCAAAGAGCTGACTAGCATAGGCTGGAACTATGTTAACCAGTATCAGATATCAGCAAACGTAACTCTGACATTAGATTTGAAGTGTCACGTTGACAGGTCAAGCTATGAACAGTTGTGGAGATTAATTGCATATTACAGTGATGTTCCAGCCCACCTTCAAAGGGAAATTATGCTTAACAAGGAACCTTACGTTAGCTTCAGATATCGACAAGATGTTGAAAAGGATGCTCTTTATTATACAGGAGTAAAAGCTAATGTAGCAGCTGAGCCACCATGGTTAATGCAGTCATCAATGGACCTCCAGCTGAACAGACTTCAGTCTACAAGTAAAAGTGTTAGACTCATTCTCAGCACCCATCT
>JAZGTK010018389.1:0-11865 GCA_036877625.1 Ambastaia sidthimunki | reverse complement strand
TTGCTTTAGATGTTTTCATACCTTCCAGTGGTTGATGTTCTCCAGACCTTCTCCATGCCCGTGGTTTCATTCTCCACGTTTTTTCTGCTGAAACCCAGACCAACTCTGTCATAGCTGCAGACCTGCCAAACAACAGAGAACCTGGTAAAGTTCTGATTAAACTGTTTTACCCAGTGCAGCTTTAACCACTCAGAGGGGGGGGAGAACTATACCATGATAGGGTCTCTCTCTACGTACTGAAGAAATACAGCAATTTAAACAATAATGTCATTTTGTCCTGCATATAGAATGACTCACATATCATGTACCAGTTTATTGTCTTTATAATAACCGACTAACCTGCTTTATTTAGTTTGCAGTGGTTTAAATTTGTTGACAGCATAAACAACCTCTTCAGACCTCTCAGACAGATTCATTTTCCATATCACATATTAAATTCTTTTAGCACAATTTCTTTTCAAATTTTCTTTCTCAAGAATATCTTTTTGACAGATATCACAAAAACCACGACGTCTCTGGGATTGACCTGAACTATAAACAGCAAAAAATGTCAGCGATCAGATCAGCTTTTTTTAGCCAATCAGGTGTTGTCTTTACATCCAGTGCTTAATGCAGGTCACTTGAACTGACCTTTGTTGTTATTGACAGACTCTCTTGAACATGATACCAAACATCTGAAGACATCCCTGCTGGAGCATCAAGAACCACTGAAACAAGATCAAAACATTCAGTGTGACATCATAAACTTTCAAGATCCTAAAGTGAGAATTACTTTATTATATCAATGATATTTCATCATTTACAGCAGGTGCTTGATTCAGCCAAACTTCTGGAAATGTTAGGCAATGTTTTGAAAAATGCAGAAATAATATAAGGTTGGAACAACATACAGAAGACTGAAGCTGAGAGACTGGACTGAATTACACATTCAAGAGAACAACATGAACCACTTATAACGTCCAAACCATTTCACTGACAGAAGATTAGTGCAGTCAACCTACCAACTGGTTGTCCGTGTCCTTTGCACACCAGGTGAATCTTCTGGCCCAGACCGATATCTATTAACTGAGCATCTGCAAACAGACACATTAAACATTAAAACAAACCATCATATACATCAATGATGCTGAAGATCTCCTGAAGTTCTGATGCCCACCTGCAGGTGACAGAACCTGTGCTTCTCTCTGCAGGGAGGCGTAGTTGAGGAAAGCTGGTGTGAAGATGAGGAAGAGCAGAACCTTCATCCAGAATGAGAAGACAGACCAGCAGCTCCTCTGAGCAACAGCCACAGCAGTAGCAGCAGAGTCCTCTGATGGCTGTGATGGGTTGTAGACATGTCAGTGTATTGCAATGCACTAGAATTCATGTCACCACATGACAACTATGTAAGTCAATTATTATATGATTATAATGATTTAATAATTATAATGATTATAACAGTGCAAATTAAAACTGATGTATCATAGTATTTACATCACACTGTGAGGGGCTGTAATGAATGCTATAGTACTTCTGTACAGAAAAGTTGGTGGTACTTTTTTTAATCTTTGAAATTCACCTTTTTTCTTTCAGGTTTGACACTGTCAACCTCTTCTCGTCCTCCGGTTCTCTTGCGCAGCATCGTGTTGTGATTGTAAAGTCAGTTCACATACAGGACGGATCACACATGACATTAGATCAGTATGAATGAGACGCATGAAACACTTCCGCATTACAGCAGCCCGTGAGGCTCAAAACGCGTTTTGCTGCCGTGTGTCCTGCAGGAGGCGCTGTGTGACATTATTCGTACAGAATCCATCTTAAATCACACGTGATGAATGTCATAATGTCACATGAAGGACAAACGGGATGAATTGAGTGATATCTTTGACTTTCTGTAGGTTCAGCTCAGAGAAATGATGTCAACACACTGTGTGACTCTCAGTAAAGTGTGAAGCGAGTTCTGACTTATGTCAGAGATCAGCCTCCATATTAAACAGCCTCTTGTGCTGATATATATTTATTTATTCATTCCCAGAGTAACATGCTGTTCAGATTATTATCTTCTTTTATCAGACTCATCTATAATAAGAAGAATAAGAAATTCATAAAGACTATAATTTATTACATTTTTGTACTGATTGATGGTTCCTGTTTTTCCTGTATCTATTCTGTGTCTCAATGTCGTGCTGTTTTGAAATGAAATGAAAAAAGGCTTTTAAAGCCTCTTGGCCTTCATCTTGTGTTTGCTGTCCTAGTTTTCTTTCTACATGAGTTAGATCACGCTGAGCTAAACTAAACTCATGCTTTCAGAAAACCCCCGTGAGCAAAATCAAACAACAAAGTCAGGTGACAGGAAATGTAAGAGTTCACGCTGTGTGGAGAACAGCACGTGTGTCATTCAACAGCCACTGAACAACAACACCACTTCATAATAATAAATCACTGTCATTTATTTTATCTCACACTGTCTGCTATGCAAAAATCAAATCATGATGACACACAATCACAGATCTTCAGATCAATATATTGAATTTAATATTTCATATAATTATTATTATTATTATTTAGTTTCATTAGTGCATTTGGTGGACAGTTTTATCCACAGCAACTTAAAGTTTGTTCATACTAAAGATTGTTTATATAGTTTGCATGCATTACTTAATTGATAGCAGTGAATGGCTATTTTTGATTCCCAGAACTTAAAGTGGGAACATTCATCATTAACCAAACGGGAACCAAATTCTAACGTTAGGGAAATATTCTGTGTTTGCTGGTTCTGCAGTCTAGGAGAAACATTTAAGACATTGACTTTGGTAATATTTCTGTCCTGTAGAATGCTTTCAGAAACCTTAAACATAAACAGATTTTAAAAAAACAGCAGGTAAATAGATGAAGTATGTGCAATGTGATTGATGCATTGCAGTATTTAAATGAAAGCAGGATGATAAATGCCTTTTATTAATAATTGATTATGAAGTTTTTTAAACAGGTGAGGTGAGGTCAGGCCTGAGCTCATCCCTGCAGCTGTTTCTGTCTGACCTAATTCACTTTCAGCAACTGCGCTCTGTGTGTGTGTGTGTGTATTGTGCAGTTAGACGTGACATGTGTACAGTTGTCAAACAGATATAAGTTTGGCATCGCTTGGCTCTTATTGATGACACTGTCACTGTTCATTGAGTTTCTCCACTAGTTTTTCTTTAAAGGGCATAAACTCTGGCAGACCAGACTCACAACACATGACACACTGGTTATATTTACATGCTGTATTTGCAGGGCTCATAAATAAATCAGAGCACGCAGATCATTTACAAACTGCGTGTTTATTATTTTCTTTCATGAGGCTCGTCATCTCAAGATTTACATTGAGGAATTGTTATTGATATATTTTTAAATGTTTTCATAGTGCCATACGGCTACTGTTTGACACTTATGAATGCTGTGGGAGTCTTTGAGTATTTGACACAATAAACTCTTGATGTAGAAGAACTGAAATTAACTGTGGCCACATATACTTGTTTGGTGTTTGGCTATTATTAGTGAATGGAGACTCATTGTACTTTGTCACAAAGCTTTGACTGCGGTCCCGTGCTGACAGCTCTTGTGTCTTTGGCTGTGTGTTTCTATGTCTGTGTGTTGTTGTGGAATTGTCCGTGTGGAAAAGAGAAATCAGCACTACAGATTGTCGATCAGTCTCTGAGAAATTGTCTGGAGTGTTAAATCCTACATGCTCTCAGTGGCAGGCCGGACTGATCCCCGGCTTCACATACAGCACTCAATGAATGCAATTGCTTTTTTCATTAATTAAAAAGAGATACGATTTAATATTGCACAACATTTTTACCACATTATATGTGTCACAATGACGCCACCACATACAAAAACAGAATGAAAACAAAAATCTTTGGGTGAATTATATATTAGTTCATTTTTTTACACATTTTCATAATTTTTGGGTTGTACTGTGTAAAATGCATTTAGAACAGTTTTGTGTCAGATTTATTTCAGGTTATCTGATTTGCATGTTCAGTGAACTGGGTGCTAAAAGAGATGTAGCTATAATTCATTTATTTCTCTCAGGAAAGAGTCTGTAATTCTGTCTTAAGTGAATAATGCTTTTGTTGCAAGTGAAAAGCTTCATTCTGATGCTCTTTCAGGTGTTTGTGGTGAAAAGAACGTTTATCATTGGAGAATGTAGGAGCTGTTTATTCTGCAAGCAGATTTCAGAGAGAATTACATTCAAATGTGTCGATTTCTGTGAAGATGAATGAAGTCTGTTTGGTTCACACTGTGGCCTTTGACTGCTGACAGTAGAAGAGTTCTTCTGGAAACCTTCAGCAGTGTAACATCTTCTTGACATCTTCACTGTGTCTGAACCCATCAGCTGTGTTTCCTGTGATCTTTTCTACTGTTTCCTGAGACACTGTGTCTCTCTGCAGGAAGCCACATTCTGCTGCTCTGCTGTGACACAAACAGATTCTGAGGAACATCTTGTACTTCCTACAAACTGATCTGCATAAGTCATGTGCACGACTGTACATCTGTGACGACGCTTTCATGTGTGTATAATTGATTTAAATGCGCTACATTATAAAACAACAAAAATTCATGTGTATGTCTGCAGAATAACACACTGAAGAGAAACTGATTGTCAGTAAGTGTATCAGAACACAGTCTTTTGTGGTCGTGTGATGTGTAGTTGTGATTGAGAATAACACACGCTCATGGAAACCCGTTTCCCATCTGCTCTGTCTGTTCATCAGATATATTCGCTCTGTATAGAGTTGAATGGCTCATCTCTGCTCTGCTGGCGCTCACTGTAAACTGGAGGTGCTCAAATCTCTGCAGCTGATTTCCTGCTGATATTCACTCGCCCTCGACACGTCCATCCGCTGCTCAGGGGCATCACAGCTCAGTGTGGACTCAGTCCACTTCTCATACGAAAAACTTCAAAACTATTTCTCATTTAAACCGTGTGTCGGATTTTGTTTGATTTGTACAGCGCTTGAATTTCTCCGTGAAAGATTTGTTCTTAAGTTATTGCTGTTGAAAGTGATTATTCCAGTGTTGTCTGTTTAAATTAGTGTAATTGATTTTTGAAGGCAAGAAAACACCACAAATGAGAAAGTCTTCACAAATGTGCAGAAGAGAAAACATGCATATCAGTAAGTAGCTACAAACAACATTTTGGTGGCCCATCCTAGCATATTTACATATACTGTATATATATATATACACACACACATATATGTATTTTTTTTTTGCTTCAGCATCAGCTGATGCATACATAATTTTATGTTGTAAAAATGTTTCACTAATGTTTCCATTAGTATTAATAACATCAAAAATGTTATTTTGGAAGTTCTAGGAAAATTAAATCATCTAGTTATTTTAGATGTTATATTAACATTAGTGTTTGGTTTTAAGAACGTTATTCAAACATTTTTTTAGTTCTGTAGTTTTACTAAAACATTCCCCTAACTGCTTAAGAATTACTTTTTTATATATGTATGGTTATATTTTTTATATATGTATGTATATAACGTTTATATATATATATAAAAAACTTTAACAGAACATTGAATAACGTTCTGAGAACACTCCCTGTTAGCTGGGTTTTTTGTACCCTATTTGAGGAAATTGCCACGAATAGCAAAACAATAAAAAAATATGTATCTTGAATTTACTGTACGTCGCTTTAAAATAAACGTCTGCCAAATAAATAAATGTAAATGTAGCATAAAAATCCATCTCAGTACATCTGTGCAGTTCTTTATGTTGATCAGAGATTTAACACGTTCCTACAGTGGGTGTGAAAATCTCATCAAAATTCACCTCACAGTGTGTAAAGTGTTGCGTCTGCAGCAGAGAACATCGTAAACAGCCTGAATGATGAAAAAAATCTGCCATTCTTTGTTCTGTCTGTTAGCAGGCGCTCAAAGAGGCACAAACTCTCCCAGTCAGCCATTATCACATTCATAATCAGCCTGACATATGTGAATATGTCACCCTTTCACATGCAAATGCTGCCCTTTATTTCCCTTCCTACCTAATGTGTAGATATAAAGAGACGGAGGCATGTGACTAGCAGTATCTGACAGACTCATGAAAATCAGACTGGATCTGAGACTGCTTCTGAAGGTCATCATTTCCTTACGTTCCTGTGGCTGACATCTCACCCCGTTGCTCCGCCTCCGGTTTCAGTGCAGATAAAGATGACCTATCAGATATCAGATATGTAGATTAGAGGATAAGAACAAGAGTGATTTACCTCAGTGTTTATCAACCGGAGGGCCTCAAGATGACTTAAAGTTATGTAGAACTTATCATTATTTATTATTTATAAGCATTAAATGGAAAACAAAAGTCAATATATTTCTTGGTGTTTAGTTATTTTCATGATGGCTATACATCCGTTTAGTTATGCAAAGCCTTGGAATCTTTTATTGGCTAAAACAAAAGGCAACAGGTTGGGATCCACTGATTTCGCTGGTCTCTAAGGCTAGTTTGGTCTGCTGGATTTAGAGGATTGTGGGCATCATCTGAACACCAGCTTAGCATGGCTGGGACATTAGCTTTAACCAGCTAAGACCAAAAAAGCAGTTTGAGTTGGTTTACGCAAATGTAGTTGAAAATGATGGATTAATGGCAGAAATGGCAGAATGTGTCACAGGTGAAGTGTCTCATTTTTAATATATAAGTATTTTTTAATCCAGGTGAGCAGCTTAACAGGTTGTGAAACATCTTCTGAGGTTATACCAGGAGCCTCATGTTTAAATGTTGTATGTTTATGTGTACATGCAGAGTGTGTGTGGAGGTTACTAAAAGAATTCGTGGCTGGTTAAAATCTCCTCTGTCTCGCTGACTTATTTATGATGCCCACCAGGGTGTTGATGAGAAGACCTCAGAGACATCTGTCACAGGTCTCCTGGTCTCCACACAGCGCCCATCGATTTCCACGTCCTGCAGTGGACACTCGCCATCAATCATTAAGGTAACAAGTCTTTATTTCTTCTGGGAAAACACAGACTCTCTATTTCCACAGCTGTCGACAACAGAAAAGGTTCCTGTGTACAAAAGCAGAACTTTAGCATTAACTCAACAGACTTAAATGTAATCGGACTCATGTTGCAGTTATTGGAATGGTGTTGTCTTAACAACATCAAATTAAACACAAATTGCTTTAATTAAAAATCAGCATTTGCATTATGTTGCAAGGAAACTTAAAAAAATGACTCAAGTAACATTAAATCTTTTCCAGCGTTGTTATTGTCACAGGTCAATACTCATTACAAAACAATTCTTGTACTGTAGACACTAAATAAATGCAATAACAAAGAAAACTAAAAGACAGTGGCTCTGTTCTAAATCCTTGTGAGCTGCCTACATAAGCGCAACGGATGTGAAGGCTGTTCCACGTATCCTTAGTGAAAAAAACAATCCCAAGATGCATTGCAGCATTTGAGTGTCTGATATCATATTGATATCGTTTTAAATAACAGTGAAAATTGAGACCAGAGACTATAATTAAACATTCAACAGTATTGAAATATATTTAAGTCATATGTGGATGATGTGAAAGGTTATGTGTATTCACTGACCTGATTTTTTAATGACATTTATATTCAGAGCTTCTCATATTATTTTAAGCTTGTTTGTGTTTTTACATGTAAATGCCACATGGTTTGATATTTGGTTTTTATGCCAAGAAATTCATATATTTTAGGTGTCCAAAGACATTTTGAGGCTTAACAATAATAGATTCCAACAAAACATCCACATTCACACATTCAGATTGATTTATTTTATTAAAAGGGTTTTTTTAGCGCTACACAATAAAAACAGCAGCGCAGGTCGGCTCTAACAGCCGTTTGCCAATCTTGCTTGGCACCTTAATGAAGTACTTTTATAAATAAAGGCTTTTTGTAAATTAAATCTTTGTGAGTGCCTGGATGTGGATTTTTTTAATTCTTTAATGAGAAATCTGTTTATTATTGTTTTGTTCCCCTTCTGGAGCAGCTATTATATTTTTTAAAGCTACAAAGAAAAACCCAAAACTATATTTTAACTTCATTCTCATTTAAACCCTAAACATGCTCATTTCTGCTGACCTGCTGTAAATCATTTCACTGCACTGTGCTGAATGACAAATAAATGGGGTGGTATGATCCACTCCCCCCGCTCTCAGTGGAATGGTCGGGTCTGTATTCAGAAGGTCAGATTACTGTGTATGTGTCTCATCCTGTTCACAGATGCTGCTGTAGTGACCGGCTTCACAAACTCATCCCACAAACATCAGTGCACAAGAGACACAGGACATGAAGAGATCTTCACACTAAGAGTGAGTCAACCAGTTTTCTCTCTCTCTCTCTCTCTCTCTCTCTCTTTCTCTCTTTCTCGTGCATGTTTAGTGGAGGCTGCAGGAGTACCTGCGAGCTGTCAGATGTGTGTCTGAACACCTGGATCATTGCAGTTAAACTGATGATGACACTCATGCATTTACTGTCTGACTGTCTGAAGCTCAGCTCATATAAATGGATGTTTTCATGAACTTTGAATGTCCACTTTTTGTCAGAAAACATTTTACAAACAGAATTTAACTTAACTGGATTCTGTTAAAGGACTAAATGAGATCAAATGTGATTTGGGGTTTAGTGTTTTAGGTTACTCATTCATTAATTCATTCAGCTCAGTTTTTATTTTGTTTATAGGTAACCTCTGCATAAAGACAGTTTAATTTTTATCAATAAAAGTCCTGTTTGAGTTTTGCATTTATTTAATGATTCTGCTGTTAAAATGGTCTTCTCATCTCCTCTGAGTTGTTCTGTTTGTTTGACCATCAGCCGAGATTCGTCAAAGTTTTTCTTTCTCGACTGCAGCCTGAAGATTCTTCTGACAAACACAGAGAGTCTCACACAGAGCTCAAATAAGACTCACTTCAGTAAAGAGCCATTCACTTCTGATATCGTCTGTTCATCGCCTGAGCAAATATTTCTCTGATGTCCCCCAGCTAACAATTTTAGTGCAGGAACTAAAACGTTTTAGGAACTAAAACGTCAGGAACGTTTCTCTAACATTTCCATTAAGTAACAAAAATGTTATTTTTAATGTTCTAGGAATAATCAATACATCCAGTTTCTTTACACATTGTATTAATGTTGTGGCTTGGTCATAAGAACGTTCAAACGTACGAAATTCAACCAATTTAATTATGTTTTTAAAACGTTTGATATATGATATATAATGTTTAAAAAGTTCTACTTCCGTTGCAGTAATGTTTTAGATTATTTTAAGAGAACTTTAAGAGAGCGTTAGCTAACATTCTGAGAACATTTCCGGTTAGCTAGTTTCATGAGTAGGGCTGTGAATGGAGTGTGTGCAGTTCATCTGGTACTGTAGAGGGCGCTCTTCATCATACACCAGCTCCCAATAAACCCTAATTTCACTATAGAGAACAAACTCAGATATTACAGTGAGAGTCAAAAGCTTGATTAAACCTGTTTTTTGTGTTTGTAGTTTGGGAAACTAAATGATTGTATTGGTTTGAAAATGTTTACTCCTGTTATGATTAAGATATGTAACTATGTATTGAACATTTACATTTTTAATCAATATTTATAAAAGCGTTTGTTCTGGCCCCCAGCGAACCAGATTTTGCTGAGTCCTTGTGTTGCTGGGTCAACATCCTCGAACAACAATTCTGACAGCCAATCAGATGGTAAGGTTAGGTTTAATGCTAATTAGGGGCGTGAACATCATTCTTTAACCCTCTGTTTTAGGAGGTGGATGTAGAGGTTGGGTTGGAAATTAATTTCTTTGACAGGATTGTTGTTCCAGCAAAAGAAGGAAACTGCATCACTCAGCAAAATCGGGACATGGGCAGCTCGCTGCAGTAAACAACACTTTTGATTGTATTTTTCCAACAAACAGCAACACATCATACTGCTTGTTTGTCACTAGTACTGCAACATTTTCTTGGTCCATAAAGGCAGATTAAGTGTTATAGAGTTATTATAGAATTCTTGTAGTTGTTAAGGGTCAAAATTGATTTGGATAAAGAGGAAATTAAGACTAGAGTGTGCACATTTTCTTTAAATGGCCCTGTTAGTTTAAATCTTATAGTTTATTATTAAGACAATGCCGACTAAATCTTCAAATGTTTGCTCTGACTTGATATTTTCACTCTTCTGTGATAAATGCTGTGACGTCCTCATACAGCATCTGTTTTTCTGTTGCTTTTATAGCAGAAGAGATCTGTTCTCATCTGCAGTTAAACTTCAGCTCTCCTCTGTCAGTCAGAAGATCAAACCACACCATCACAGATGTTCTCTCAGACTTTGAAGATCATTCGTGTTTTTTTGGTTATGATTTGACTTTGATGGATCACTCAGTTACAGCACACACAAAATGATCCCCAGTTAAAACTACATCTCTAGCTAAACCCAGTAAACTGATTTACTTTCAAGGATATATGCGATGCTGTCATAGAATTTGGCCTCAAGAGCATATCTGTAAAGGTAGCGTAAGGTTGCTGTCTAGCTTTTAAATAGGCTTTGCAACAATGCCTTAAAATGCTGCCTACGTAGGCAGCTCACAAGATGTTGTAACACAGCCGCTGTATTTGTGTTGTTTTTGTTGAGCATCGCACTAAACATGCTCAGAGTCTCTGGCATTATGAGGGGCTCATGGTCTTATGTAACCGTATAAGTCCCAAATCCTCCGAGGCCGGTTGTAGTGTTTCAGGTGGGTGAGTGAAGCTACAGGTTCAGACTGCAGTGATATATCATTTAGCCGCACTTCATTGATAAATGAATAGTGCGATTATATAAACTAATTAATGATTTATGGGCAGGTGGGAATAAAATGATGTAGCAAGACTTTAGTAACGGTGCGTGTGAGATTAAATGCACAATTATTAGATGTGTCTTTATATATTTATAGCTGCGAATGTTTAAGCTGTAATATCACAAGCCTTTGTGTTGAACTGTCTCGTCTGGTTGTATTGTGTGTGTGTGTGTACGTTTGTGTGTCTGTATATATGTGGTTGTTTGTGTGTAGGTTTACTTAACCATATATTGGATACAAATTTGTACAGATCTGAGCAAAACCTCTTTTTGGGATGTCCTCATCTGTAAAAACTATGAACACGTTACATGCATGTACATGTAAAACACTACATGCCTTGACAAAATGAGCAGCTCATTTTGATTGGACGTTAAAGACACCTGCAGCCAATGACTGATGTCCAAGTTGCTGCACATTTCTTGTTGTTTCCTATCAAGCTTGGACAATGACTTTGTTTGTTTCTTCATTCAGTCTATAGCAGCATGTATCACTCAGTCCCAGCATGCCAGTTTGGGGGCGGGATTACCTCTTTGTCTGAGCCAATGGTAGACAGGGGGTGGGGCCAGAGGAACAAATCATGAGTGTTGTTTACTGAGGCAAGATTGACTCTTACTGTTGGCTTTACTTTACAGTTTACACTTTACAGTTTAGGATCTTGACAAAAGACATGAATGATTTCTCATCTTGTGGTATTTATTTTTTTGTAGCTTGATGGAAAACAGTGACATAGAAACTTGACATTGACATTATAACCACATGCTGATAGTTCATGTGATAAACATGACAAACACTGGACATATTTCACACACATGACAGGAATGAAATGCACCTGCAGCAAATGCAGTAAATATGAATTCTGCTCGGCGTGCTGCTGAAATGCGTCCGCAGCCGCAAGATTAAATTTACAAAGTCATTTTTGAGCCGCGTCTGCAGGGCATTTGTCTCTGTCAACATAATATCATTCTGTGTAATGACTCGGCAGAATAAATCCAGCGTCAGACTGACAGAGTCTCACCTTGCCAGAAGCTCAAACAATCGCAT
>JAZGTK010018387.1:0-11866 GCA_036877625.1 Ambastaia sidthimunki | reverse complement strand
GTTTCAGAGTGCATAAAAGCTGATAGCGTTTCCCATAGCGTTTCGACGCAGCGTCTCGTTCCCTTCAGGGAACCAGGGTTACATACGTAACCTGAGACGTTTCCATGGTGCCAGAAAGAAATTTTCAGTACCACACCAGTGGTTTTTCAGTGTAGGTAGTGAAAATTGGAAGGTAAGTCGCTTTCTTCACGAAATCGTTTAAAATTCAGGACAGCAAGATCATACGTTGTATTGTAATGATTTTTAATATCAGTCTTTCTCTTTGTCAATGCCATGTAGAATGCAGTGGGTGTCTGCTGTACAGAATAGACCTGCGTGCTAATGCTAGTGACGGTAACTACGTGGCAGTTTCATCCTCTATCTTGTTAGAAGGCTTCACATACTTTCCATTCGGTACAAAAATGACGAAAATGCGTTCAGAAAAGAGCGAGCTAGGCCGCTAATATAGTAAGAACTACAAAACATGGCTAACAGGGCAGATTTACTTTAAATTCAACGCATATAATCTGCTAACAGGGCAGATTTACTTTAAATTCAACGCATATAATCTGCCCGCAGGTAAATTGTGCACCGTCTTTTCTGTACAAAACAAACACCGATATTAAAAATCATTACAATACAATTTATGATCTTGCTGTCCTAAATTTTAAATGATTTCGTGAAGGGAGCGACTTACCTTCCAATATCCCACTACCTACAGACAGCGGTTCCCACCGTGTTCAAGCGGGCGGAAGGACCAGGCACCACCCACACTGTCAACGAAGCAAGCAACCAATAGAAATCCACCCTTCTGCTTATGTAGCTCCCCCGCCCAGCAAGTTTGGTTGATCTTGCAAGCAAAACGTTTGGATTCGCAAGCAAACCTTTTGGATTCGCAAGCAAAACGCTTGGAGTCGCAAGCAAAACTTTTCTACTCGCAAACAAAACTTTTTGACTCGAAAGCAGAAGATTTAGATTTGAAATAAAATCCTCCAAATCTGTTTCACCACATCAGGGTGAAGTCTCCATTCCCCGGACCTCAGCCATAAGGCCTAACAGTTGTTGGAACTGCTTGACAGTGAGTGACTGGCCTTGTCTGATTCTCGTGACTGTAGCAAGGATCGAATCTACTTGAGCGGGAGACAGTTGTGCTTGCATCGTGGTCGAATCTCAAACAAAACCAAGATAGGTGGTTCTCTGTACTGGAGAAAGCACACTCTTCTCTGTGTTCAGTCTGAACCCCAGCTCTTTCATGTGAGTGAGGACGACATCTCGATGTCAAATTGCCAACTGCTCTGATGGAGCCAAAATCAACCAATCGTCGATGTAATTTAGAATGCGAATGCCCTAAAACTGCAGCGGGGCCAGGGCTGCATCTATGCATTTGGTGAAAGTGCGGGGGGAGAGTGCATGGCTGAAAGGAAGTACTCGAAATTGGTAAGCTTCGCCCCTGAAAGCAAACCTCAGAAACTTCCTGTGTTGAGGAAGGATGGGGATATGGAAATAGCCGTCTTTTAGATCTATGGTGACAAACCAGTCCTTGGATCTGATTTGGGATATAACTTGCTTCACCGTGAGCATCTTGAACTTCAGTTGTTTGACTGAGCAGTTCAAGAGCCTTAAGTCTAAGATGGGACGTAGTCCCCCACCCTTTTTGGGAACTATGAAGTAGTGGCTGTATAGCCCTGATTCTCTTAGCTGAGGAGGGACCACCTCGATGGTTCCTCAGGAGAGTACCTACTTCTTGCTCCATCACCTGAGCCTGCACATGCCCTACCAGGGTAGGGAGGACCCCACCCAAAGTAGCCGGGTGACACAGGAACTGGATTCTGTATCCATGTTCTATAATATGCAGGACCCATCGAGAGACCCCTGGCAGTATTTTCCACGCTGCCAAAAAGTTCCTCAAGGATCCTCGAGGCTGGCCTCTGGGTTTCTTGCTATGAGAGCATCTGTGTCCTGAAGCGGATGACCGGCAGGAGTGAATCGATATAAACTCTCTAGGGACCTCTGAAGAGGCGACGCTCTGTTTTTGCATGTCCCTGTATGATGAGATGGCACATGGACTAGGGAATGAAAGTGGCGAGGGAATAACTTCTGGAATGCCTCCGCCTGCTTCTGTGCCTTGTGGTACCTCTCGACGACCATATTAACTGAGTCACTGAACAGACCAGAAGGCACAAGCGGGCCGTCCAGGAGATAGACCCTGTCCTTCTCCTTCAGATTGGACAAGGTCAGCCAGAGGTGTCTCTCTGCGGCCACCAGTGTTGCCATAGACCGGCCAATGGCACGGGCGGTCTCTTTGGTGGCACGCGGGACAAATCGGCTGTTCTCCCACATTCTCGGATGTGATGCCCTCACGCTCATCAATCCCTTTCAGCAACTCGGCCTGGTACGCTTGGAGCACACCCATAGTGTGGAGTGACGCACCGGCCTGACCTGCTGCCATGTACCTACCCACCCTACCCACAAGTGCTGAGGTGGTGCGCAGCGGCTTGGAGGGCAGGGCCGGAGCCTTTAAGGACAATGCCACGTCAGGTGACAGATAGCTAGCAAGCGTCTGTTCAACCTGGGGCATTGCCTTATACCCCTGCTCGCTAAGCCCTGCCACGTTGCCATAAAGGGTGAAGCAGGGCTAAACAAGCGAGCAGAGTATGGCCTCTTCCATGACCTCGACACCTCGGTGTGGAGGTCTGGAAAGAAGGGCAGGCTCTGGTGTGGAGGTGCTGGCTGGCTGCTGAGGAACCTCTCATCTAAGAGGCTCCTACGATGCACAGCCTGCCTCTCGGTGGGCCAGTCCAAACTGAGCTTAGCCACAGCACGAGAGAGAACCTCCACAAGCTCATCATAGTGGGGGGACACTGCAGGCTCATCCACGCTCTCAACGTCCAGTTCTTCTGTGGACGAGAGGGGGAGAGCTGAGCCCTCTCTGTGGGGAAAAGTAACCGCCAAGTGTGCTTCCGAACCCAGGGAGGGGGCGGAGGACCTGATGGGTGAGGAATGAGAAAGGGAGATATCCGTCTCAATTCCCTCCATCAGGTCCAGCTGCGAACCCCACGAGTGCAGCCGCCGCTCTGCCTCAGCAGAAGCGGGACCAACACCGCAAAGAGAGCCCTCCTGGAACGGAGCACCTGCATTGGTAGGAGCTCACAATGCGGACAGCCAGCCCCATCAAGAGCTGACTGAGCATGCTCCGAGTGTGTGTATCACCCGTAATAAAACGAGAGCAGGGAGAAAAACACACTCTGAAGCATTTAGTGCCCCTAGTCTTTTCCTTAGCCTTTGGCATGCTAACTTAAATGCTTGCCCTACAATGCTTTTTGAAAAGACAAACAAACAGACACACAGCAACACAGAGCGCTTCGCACATGCTGCGCAAAGCACATGCTTTTATAGTTTCCTGGTCACAACGTCACCCCGTCTGTGACGCCACGCCCCTAATTCGTGATCAGACACACCTGTATCAGAGTGCATAAAAGCGGATGGTGTTCCCATAGCATTTCGACGCAGCTCGAGTTCCTGAAAGGGAACTCCCGTGGTGAATAGAATGGTTTACAGTTTATAAATAGCACTTCCAGAGCTGGCTTGCACACTGTTTTTAAAACTTTTTAAAACACTGTTTTAAAACAATATCTGGCAATATTCTGGTCAGTCAGCGCTGCAGATTTGTCTCAAATATATTTGTCCTCAGGGGAAAGAACAAGTATAATCATCTTCAATTGTTGTACTGCTAACTGACACTGTTGTATCATGGTCTAAGCACAACCAGCTGATTCTATGTTAACACTCCAGCTTTTTATGTGTTCTGGATGTGAATCATATCCTGGATTTGTCATGTGAAATTTTACTACATGCCAGATGAGTCTATGTGCGATGCATGTGTGTGTGTGGGTGGACATGCAGGGATGCGTTGTGTTTTAGTGTGATCTCCTACCTTGT
The DNA here is from genome assembly GCA_036877625.1 of Ambastaia sidthimunki. Taxonomy (NCBI): domain Eukaryota; kingdom Metazoa; phylum Chordata; class Actinopteri; order Cypriniformes; family Botiidae; genus Ambastaia; species Ambastaia sidthimunki. The sequence continues at coordinate 7,948 of JAZGTK010018387.1, read as the reverse complement.
ACTACAGAGAGGATTCAGTACTAGCTTAGTAGTTTATATAACTAGTTTATAAACACCATGCATTGGTGCCTTTGGATTTGTGTTCTATGTCCTATTTGGGTAAAATGTCCTCATTTTCTGTGTGTATTTGTGGATCAACAGTACTGCACACAGCATGTTTTATGTCCTTTGTTTCATAACATTACTTTCAAATGAATAACAGGATCAAATCCAAGATGTAGGTTGTCCTGTTTAAATATAGTCACATATTGGCAGGATAATTGCTGAGAGGAGAACGCTAGATTTCCTTTAAAATTCTGCATCTTCAACAGCCAAACAATGTAACTGAGTATTTAGGATATTTTTGTTAACATAACTCAAACTATTCTCCGAATATGATCCAACATCTTTATTTAAAGTCACGTTGAACCAATGTCGTTTACACTATTGAAAACAAATGCAATTTCAATCTAATTGGTTTGTTTACCTTATGTTGAATAAATGTTGGTTTCCGGTTAGGTAAAACAACACCATACAACCAACACATTATCTGCTTTTGTTTCACAACCCAAAATGCATAAATAAAGTAACCTAAATCACACCACATTGCATGTTGGGGTGGCACTGCTATCTGTCAATCCATCCATCCATCCATCCATCCATCCTCTCTACTCTTCTATTCATCATTTACCCAGAATTCAACTTGGCATGACATCAGCTTCACGTTCTGTATGTATAATAATTTAGTAAAATGTCACATTTAATTTGTTATTTAAAATATACATTCACAAACACATTTCTAGAGTATTATTACTAAAGAGGCATTTTAGCCAAAAATACTTGTCATAATATACATACTGTCATTTTGTTCTACAAAAGGTATTCATGCAGGTTTGAAACAAACCTGTTTCAAACCTGAACAAAATGACAGTGTGTATATTATGACAAGTATTTTTGTCACACAATAGAAAAATATATTTTGTATTCTTTTGCATTTAACATTTTTGAAGCCTGGCAAGTTCTTTGCTGTTGTAATATTCAGCTGTCTGTCCCCTAAGTAATGAATGCATTTTATTCTAATAATGCATATTATTTAAAATTCATTGATGTTCATTTGAGAATTGGCTCAAGATGTTGTGAGTAATAAATAAAGACTGAGTTTGAGAGTCATGGCTGTGGAGCTAGAAAGACTGCATAGGCCAGTGTGTAAGGGCCACATTAGGCCATGGTGACCTGAAGCCACATAAGCCAGTGAGTTAGTACAATGTTAAGCAATAGTACTTATAATTCCACAAAGGTGTATGTGAGGGCCCTTTAACCATGGTGTAAGAAAGGCCGCTTAGGGGGGTAGAGGTAGGGGCTAGGAGTTACAGGAGCGTAAGTGAGTTACTACCACCACCATAACGTGCATAAAAAAACATACTTAGACATGATAAAGTATTTGATATAGGCATTACAATCATTAAACAGAGTGTCAGAGGGAGAAATGCCATGTAGGCTGCGAACTAATGCCATGTTAGGCTAAAGAGTGGAAAAAAAGCACATGGGTTGAGAATGTGAATAACGTGAAAATGAGAAAACCGAGTTGAAAGGGCCAGTTATGTAACCTTTATTAACGTCTAATAGAACTGAAACCAAATCGGGTCCAGTTAGAGCTGACTGCAGGCTTTTAGCGACATAAGAAGAAAAGGAGAAAACACGGCTAGCATAGGCTTTAGGACAGAAAGGTGCAGTGTCCTTGTGAATCGCACAGTGCACAGGCCATTATTTTTTTACTTCTAAAATAACGAACTAGCAGTTCAGTGTCAGTAACTGACCTGAACTAACCATTTTTCTGAGAATGCTTTATGGTATTCATAAAATAGTGTATCCCCCATATTGTTGGTTAAAGTCTGCCAAATAGCAGCAACAAATTTAGAAAATGATTTTGTGGTTACATAAACTTACACTGCAGTCTGGGATCTGAAGTATTTGATTTCACCACCATATTAGGAGGACATGCGCTGTGACGTAAGTTCACATTCTCTGTACTCAATGTTGATTCAACATTGATAATTAATAGGTGATTGATGCTGACCTACAGCTAAATTAGATGACAGATTGATGTGACTTCGCTATCTGGGGGTTATGTAATTGAAATGGAAGCAAATCTTTTTATGCATTTTATTTTGATATCTAATTTATAATTTATGTATTTCTGTATGTAATTCTTAAAATATTATTTATGTTAGCCCCAAACACTTTCAAATTATTATTAAAATTTAGATATTAGCGCCATTATATTACCATTAATATTAACACTTTTACACCTCTGTATGTCACCTTTGTATGGGAAGACGAGTGCCCTGTTCTTTATACGGTTTTTATGTGGAAAGTGGGAAAGAAGGACATAGTCCTGGATTGTTATTTGAGCTCACCCTGGAATTCTTGCTGTCATAGCAACAGGTCTGTAAAACCTGTTCTGTAGCAGTTTTTTTATAGCTTAAACAAGATTTGATTGTGGCTTTTAAATTACGAGAGCAATCTTTTGAACAATGTTATTATAATACTTTATTACAATAATTTTAAAAAAATAATAATGTTATTGCTAAAAGTTCTAGACATCTCAAATTACATATTTGAGAGATACAGTTTACCTGATATTGCCTTACATTCTCTACAGTTTGGCCAAGCAGAAGACTAACACAGACAGTCTGCACTGGCCTCGGGTATTGTTGTTGTAATGAGGAGGTATTGTGATCCATTTGCAGTGTCAGAACAGGCAGCGTCAAAAACCGGCATACAGTGGCAAGGCAACAAGGGCAAGGCAAAGGCAAAACAGTAAACAGGCAGAGGTCGGGACAGGCAGCAAACAAACAGAGTTCACTGAGCAATCCAAAAGGCAGTAACGGGTAATCCAGAAACACAGTGAAAACGCTAAGAAATTATAGCCAGAGCAAATCAAGATTTCGCAGTGGGTAATGGTTGGAGGAAGTAATTATAGTGGTTGTTAATGGGGTGAAGATGTGTGTGTGTAATCAGTCACAGGTATGTGGCATGATGGGAAATGTAGTCATAGTGGAAACTGGTTAGTATTCTGGTGAAGGTTCCCACTGGTGGTGCGAAGAAGGCGGAGCGGGAGCCTCCTCTGTAACAGATCCCTCCCCCTGGGAGCGGCTCCTGACACAAGGAGGATGGCAGCGCCAGGGTCTGCCACGCAGTCGAGGGGGAGGTTTTCCCTGTGAAACTTCTCCGTGAGTGTAGGGTCCATGATATCTCCTGCGTTGACCCAGGAATGCTCCTCTGGGCCGTACCCCTCTCAATCTACCAGGTATTAGAGTGTGCCGCCCCGGCACCTGGAATCAAGCAATTCGTGAACTTGATAAGCCTCCTCGCCGTCAACCATAATGGGGGGAGCTTGAGATCTGGCTCCCTCCTCCAGTTCTCCATCCGGACCATCGGCAGCATTGAGGAGCGATACATGAAAAGTGGGAGAGATATGATAATTAGCGGGTAGATCTAATCGAATTGATATTGGAGTAATCTGTCAATATGGCACCTGCCCCAGTATTCAGGATGGGGACATCAGGATGTCATCAATGTATACAATTACCTATTTATTGAGCATGTCTCGGAAGATGTCATTCATGAAGGACTGGAAGACAGATGGGCTGTTGGCTAGACCAAAGGGCATGACTAGATACTCAAACGCATGTGAGTTAAGCCACCCAGCTAATCAAGTCTGTGCATTCCAGGCTGTAAACATTGCTTTAAACATTATTGCCTGGCTTAGCAAGATACACATGAAAAGACAGTAATAAGAAAAAGATAACGATACATGTAAACATGTAAACATGTAAACAAGAAAACAAAGGGAGAGATAAAGAAAGTTGAGAAAAAGATGAGTGTGACGGAGAAGAAAGAGAGAAACAGGCGAGTCAGATGGAATTGTGTTAGTGTGCTGGGTAGACAAGGTAGAGGCACTCACTGCTGAGGAACTAGTAGCAGGGCATACAGGGAAGGTCGACTTCGTGTGGTCAGCTCGTCCGCAATAAAGACAAAGGCGGTTAACAAGACGATGCTTGCGCTCTTTGGGAGAAAAGGCGAGTCAGGCCCACTTGCATGGGTTCCGTAGTGTTCGGGTCTTCGGGTGCATATCGGGACTCGGTATGAAAAGGATTACTGTACAGGTTACTGTAGCTTGAGATAAATCATAAACTTGTTTTTTGATTAAAGAAAGCATAAACATTTTTATTAAGCATTAATAAGGTGAGTAAAATTGGCTCAATCTTTGGCAAGCATTGCATAAGTCAGTTTTTTTATTATTTATTAATTATTAATAAACTCATTAATCAATAGCTACGTTTACATGGACACTTTTTGTTTTAATCGGAATTAAATTAATCAGATTGATTAATCCGATCGCAGTGTTTACAAGAACGCTGAATAAAGTAATCGGGTTGTTGTGCGCGTTTACATGACAGAATCGGATTTGATCTTCTGACATGCGCACAGTGCACGAACACACGTTTTCCGCCCTTCCAACATGCAGCCACTTTCTTGCCACTGCTTCTTTTTTTGTTTTTGTTTTTGTTTTAAAAAGCAGACCTAGCATTTGCCTATATCAGCTGCTAATTAGAAGCCGACGAACGCGTGATGTTTTGTGCGGTACTGCGTGTATTTATAAAGCAATGAAAATGCCGCTTCCCGAGCCCAGAACAAGGCATCTTTAAATGAGAGTCCGAAGCAAGGACTGCTGGGACAACGTCAACTTAAACCACTTCACAGACAAGGAGTGGAAGGAGAATTTTAGAATGACACGCCGTGCGTCATACGTCATTACGTGATTTGTACGTCCCTGCACATGCGCAGAACTATCTGGTTTAATTTTCAAACCGATGAAGTGTTTACATGTCTTCTCCATCGAATTAGAAAAGGTTTAAACCGCCCCTTACGATCCGAATAAAATTTTAATCGGTTTTGGCCAATTCATTCTGATTGACGTGTTTACATGTGACTTTTTAAATCTGATTGTGCTTCTAGTCCAATTACAATCGGATTATTAGTGTCCATGTAAACGCAGCTACTGTAATTGTCATTATAACATCTATCATAGATAGAGATATAATACATTTGGTAATGAGTTCTTAGTCATTAATGAATCTCTTTACATTACACATTGCTGCAAAGCAGCAGTACAAATGAAAAAATATCCAAGGATATTTTACAGAGAAGTAAACATTTGAAAAGAAAATAAATATATGAAAAAGAAGAAAATTAAAAAGTAATAGAAATAATACTATAACAATGTTCAACATGTTATCCTAAGTAATGTTATCCTGTCAGCAAATCAACAGGGCGACAGTGGCAAGGAACCAAAACTCCAGTGATTCATAAATGAAGGAAAAACCCTTGTAAGAAACCAGGCTTAACAGGGAGGGATGCAGAGGGATACAGTCACAGGTGCATCTGTGGAAAGCCATGCTAATTTGAACTTGAATAAACACTCAATTGCAAAATACTGGTAACAAAGATTATTAATACATTTTTTATATAAATTGATTTATAATAGCCCATGAAAATCCAGGCATCCTGCAGTGTGTTGAGATAAAATGCACAGCTCAAGGGTATACTGGTTGTACAGCATGTCTCACTGCTGTTAGCCTTCAGTCGCTGTCTCACAGTCATCACAAGCAGCTTCCTCTGAGCCAACAACAGACATCCCTATCTTCAGCATCAGCACAGCCCTTACTATGATTACATACAGTAAATGCTCAGATCCACACTGCACAGGAAAGCAATGCATGTGCTGTATACATTTATCTTTATAGCTGCCTGTAATGCTTCACTGTATCTGTGACCTCAGCCAACCTCTCAAAGAAATCACAGTGATAGGGAGAAACCAATAAGCAATCTGGGAGATGATTAATTAGGTTGCAGATTTTAAATGTGTTTGGCTTCTCCATTATGATATGAGCAGTGTGCTGTGATAGGCAGCAACAGAGTTGCTTAGTTGTTTAGAGAAGGTGATTCTCTGCGTCTCACAATGGCATAAGACTGTGACACGCTGGCCTCTCTTGCTCCTTCAGTCACTCACTTGTTAAAGAGGTTAGAGGGAAAATGCCCTCCCTATGCATCAGTGTGACAAGTACTGCAGTTTCGCACTGACCCATTGTCCTTCATGAGAGGAAGTCTGTTTTAACTCTGAGTCAGTTGAGCTCTTGAAGTGTTTTGGATATATGGCTGTTGTTTTGATTAAGTATGCATACGTCAGCATCTCTGATATATAGTACTCTTTGTATATCTGTTGTCCAAATGTTTAACAAAATAATCATGGGTGTTATTGTTATAGCTAAGAATGTTGCTTTCTATGGCCCTCTAATAGAAAACATGAACCATGTATGTTCCTTCTGCAGACCAACATTTTAATGTTAAACATAAATATCCTCCTACACCTGCTGTAAGTTACTTTAACATTAACTTTTGCAACTTCTTTTTTATCAGTTTTGATAGATAAATATTTCTGGTCTTACAGCAATATATAATTGAGCATTTAGTTAGAAGTATTGGTTGAGTTTCTACTTATTAATAAACCAGCATTCATTTATAATTAGAGTTAGTTGTTTATTACATAAATGTAATGTAATATAAACTGTAATAAAATAGTAATAAACAGTTTTATTTAAAATTTAGCTGTAATACGTAGCTGGTTAAAAATCAAGTATTTAGCTAGTCAGTTAGTACTAGATTTGACTGGGTTTATCTGTTATTGTGTTGTTCTGCATTTTATACATAGTGTTAAGGCATCTGTTGATTTCTACTCTTTACCATATTCTATACGAGTTATAGCAAAGGGATGTTTGGTTTAATTACATTGGTTTTCTAAATTTACTAGATGTGAAATTGTGCATTATAGTTGTGGTATGATGTCGTTGTATGAATGTGTAAACTATCCACTGTAAAGAAACTATATCTGCTTGGCGTTCTCACTTAGCATGCTTCAGACTTTTTGTCACTCAGCTCAAATTATTCAGAGACATTAATATATTAGGACCCTATAATATCCTCAATATATAACTTCAGGTCATGTCATCATTTGATTTACTGCCTGGACATTATTAAACATTTCTCAACATTTTATACATTTACCTTATTCAGATACTATGAGTTGAGCTGCTGTTTAGTTGTAGTTCTGTTAGCTGAATTAGCAAGTGACTGAAATGTGACCTTTGCATTGTTAACATTTTTTTCTTGCTTGACATGTTCACAGGACTCTTGTGATTAAGGGCTCACTGTCCTGACAATCAAATCTGGTTTGTCAAGATCGGAGGCCTCACCAAAGTACACAACACAATGATCTACAAATACACAATTATAGACAAACTGTTGATTCTTTTACTATTATAAAGCATAAATTAAATAATTTAATTATTTTGAAATCATTACTTCATTTAATAAATTAAATTTTTTCTTTTTTCATCTCAGGTAGGCAGTATATTTCCTAGAATAAATTTATGATAAGAATTTATGTTCCACGATATCATGTCACAATCTTAAAACCACTGGCTTCTATAAACCCAATAAAGTCTGTTTTTTCCCTGATGTAGTCTAAAAAACATCAGGATCACACACTTGGTTGAATGTTTTCAGTTTTCTTTCATAGGTTTAGTAGACGCATTTCATAGGTTTGTAGCGTCTGAGACAGATCAGACATACAACAACTGGTTATATTTTATTAATCTAACCAAATATGTCTCACTTAACAAACCAACTATGCTCTTGGAGTGTCTGTACAACTACCCCCAAACTGCAAGTAACACCCAGATGCAGAACCAGACCTCCGGTAACCATAGCAACACACAGATAAGACTGTTTTACAACCCAAAGGAATGTGGAGATTCACTCTCACTGCATTTTCTTTGGGCACACACAAAGAAACAGTTTTATTTACTTAAGAATACATAACAGAAATGTATAAACATAAATCCAA
>JAZGTK010018386.1:0-11866 GCA_036877625.1 Ambastaia sidthimunki | reverse complement strand
AAAAAAAAAAAAAAAACGATAAAATGAATTTTATCTTAATGTTCTTTATGAAAAATATTTATTTGGTGGTGATATATGACCTACACATGCTCCTATGTCTATAGTAAAAACATATTTCTCCTTGGCAGGAAGCTGTATTTTGCCCAGCACACGATCAGTCCATACCCCAGTCGTGTTTGTGAAGGACCACCAGGCTGTGTGTTCAGCTCTGGGCCTGATGGACCCACTCAGGGCAGTTTCTACGCACCACTGCCTACAGGTACACTGCTGAGATTGACGCTTTCAAACATGCATGTGCTTAAATGTGTTTGGGGCTGTGCATTTAATTTTAAGGTTTAATCTGCAAAACAGTTGGAATAAGCCAAAACTGTCTAAAAGTAACAAACTTTACAACAAATTGATTCTGAACTAAACAAAAAATATTGTATACAATGTTTAGTCTTGTACTTACGTTTACTTTTTAATTCAACACTCATTTAGGCCCAAAGGGATAGTTTGCCCAAAAATGACAATTCTGACATTGTTTATTCGCTCTCCTTCCAAACTCATATAAAGAACACAAGGAAATATTCTGTACACCAGGAACACCCAAAAAGATATTTTGTAAATGTTATCTAAGATGTTTTTTCCTTTAAATAGAAGACAAATATAGTGGGATTTTTTGCATATATATAGTTTAAAGATAGAAAATCTGTCCCCAACTAGGGCCCACCAGTGAATCTTGGCTATTTTTACTTCTAATTGACCTTTACTGCCTTTATTTACCCCTTTCATTTTATAGAAAAATATAATCCTCTAAAAATCCTCTTCTGTTGTTCTGCTAAAGTAAGTAATAGATTTTTGGATGAACAATCCCTTTAAATGTATAAGCATGTAGTTAATAAGGGCATATTTCCAGCCCTGTGTCCAAATTCACATCCAAAATGAATAAATAAATTAAAAAATACAGTAAACATTACCTAAGAAATAATGAATGAGGAAATGCTTAAATGCAAGGAGAAGTTTTTGATGTGTGTGATTGTTAATGATGACAATGTTGTCTAGACAACAACGCTATATCACTATATCATTATGGCCCAGTACTTGCAAACTCTTTTGCCACACACTAAAATGTATATGCTTTCCAATAACACATACTTTTAGGATATAGTAGAAGTAGACAAATTGGGATGCAACGGTGCTGTGATGAGTCACCATTTCATTCAGGTTTATCTAATTTTTTGCTTCACTGGTTCATTTTAAATAGTCTGCAGTGTGACAAATTAATGTGTAAAAGTGCAAATATTCTATGTAGTCACTTAATTAAAATGAGGTCATAGAACAGCATGTATGATAATTGTGCAATAATTAGGAAAGATGTTGTTTTGAATAGTTTGACTTTTTATGCTGTATTCAAAAACGCCCTTGAGCCGTGTTTCCTCTACATTCTTATTAAGCAACTGGGTGCTTTTTAATCTGAAAATTTGTCAGTAGTTCATGAAAATCTTCTGTATCTCATTAGTCATTACTCAGGCTAAGGTCTCCAGGACATCAGGTTTTAACCCTTGCAGTGGAGGTTGTGGGAAACCAGCAGTGCGCCCTCTAGTGGACACTGGAGCCATGGTGTTTGTGGTTTTCGGTATACTGGGGATCAACCGCACTCAACACTCAGACAACCATGTTATTGGAGATCTGGTGAGAAAGAATTAAAATATTAGCCACTGGGTGCAGAAATTCCTGTTAAAAATATAATATACTCTACATCTGTGATCATGTCAAGGCTAACATAAAAATTAACCATCTTTCCAAAAAGTGTGCAAGACAAGGATTAGGTGTTTCCAAAATTACCTTTAAAAAATAGTATGCCAAAGATTCTTGAATAGTACACTATACTGTATGCTACTATTACCAGTGGATTTGTGTGTTTTTTCATAGTTTGGTGTTATAATTGCAGACAATCCCTCGCTCAATATGGAAAAGGGGGAGTTACAGTTTATAGTGATTATAAAAGGCAACGGCAAACTTGCTTTCATTTGATTAGTAACCTAGAAATAGTACAGAATCATAAATATGTATTCTTTGTTTTATAGATTTTTTTTATTTCACATTTTTCTCTAAACTAATACAAACTTTCTATTTATGTCCAGAAAAATACCAGACATTTGGACCCCCTGCAAATTGATTGATTTTCTTTGAAGCTGAAAGTGATTTATGAATTATTAATTTTATGATTATAGACTTTTCTCTTTCTCAAAGGGCAATGTGATTTATGATCCAGACTTTGATCTCTTTAATGAGATTGGGCACTTGTGCAAGCTGTGCAAAGCTATCAATGCCAATACCAAGCTAGTGAAACCTGGTGGAGCTCAATGTTTACCATCAGGTAAGAGAGAAACATCCACCAGATCTTCAGGAATACATGTTCTTCCAATCCTGGTGGCCATGTTTTACCATGATTTTACCTCCTGCAGGTAACAGCCTCACATCCATTCTGCCTTTACTCCACCCTGATTGTCACTCTCTTCCTGAGCCCAACCTCTTGCCTGGCCAGCTATCCCATGGTGCAGTTGGCATGCAGGGCGGTAGAGTACACTGGATATCTATGGCTTTTGAATCAGTGAGTCAGCTACCTCATGTCATGAATTAAAGGAAAATTCTTCAGGGAAAGGAAATATATTCATTTACTTATGCATGTTTTTCCGAACCTCTATGACTTCTTTATTTATAAAACTTAAAAGGAAATATTCAATCAAACATCCAGGCCTTTTTCATACAATAATAGTGGATAGTGATTCACACAATCAAACACCATAAACACAGTGAATTCGACTTGCATTATGTGTACTACAGTCCATCTGTTCTGAAATCATAAAATAGTGGCTTGTAATGCTTAACAATTTAATTTTAAGACCAACCATTTATTATTATTCCATTTATCAGATACTTCATAAATAAGTAATTGCCCATTTTTCTCTAATACTTTTACTTTTTCTAAACTGTGACTTCCCATCATTTGTGTGTTTTTTGTAATTTGCGCATTGGGCTGTGCCAAATTCACACCTCATCTCCCCTCCCAAGTGATAATAAACTCGCCCATCTTCAGCCGGAAGAATGCTCCATGACCAGTACCAATTTTTTTCTTCTCATTAAAAAAGTGTTGAGACTTGCCAGCCCTTGGTCATTATATGTATTGAAAAGGGCACTGTGTACCTAATGAAATTTTTGAGGAGTGCACTTTAAAGCATGGATATCCAGTCCTGCCCCTGGAGGGCCAGTGTCCTGCAGAGTTTAGCTCCAACCCCAAATTAAACACACGAACCAGCTAATCAAGGTCTTACTAAGCAAAAAATTAGAAAAATTAGAAACAAGTTGGAGCTAAACTTTAACGAACAGTGGCCCTCCAGGACTGAGATTGGACACCCTAAACTATACATTTTCAGTCTATACATTTTCTATACAAAGTCTATACATTTTCAGCAAATATCTATATGTTCATATATAGCCCAGTAAACATTTTATGTCCCTGTTCTTTGTTCTCATTGTTTCTGCAATTCAGACCACCTACAAGGGAAAGTCTTCGTTTCAGACTCACTCTGATTTCCTCCAATGGGAGAGCTTCCTGCAGAAACAGCTTGCATCACTCCCTGCTTCATCTGCCTTAAGGCGAGGGTTTCAGACCTGCCAACACTGGAAACAGATCTTCATGGAAATCATAGGCAAGTGAATAAAAATAGCATGAGGCAAAAGGAGAAAAGAGACTTAATTGAAATGGCGCTGGCTGAATAAATGACCAATTTAGGAGAGATTAGTCTCGGGCGCAGAAATTATTAACATGAGTGTCTATTAACCTGAGTCTCAAGAAAAGACAGGAACAGCAAGACTGCATTTAGATTCTCTGTTTAGAATACATTTAACATGATTACATTTCCATTCTGATGGTCTCTTCTGTGTCTTTAGGTGTGGAGAGTGCCCTCTACAGTCTCTTGCTTTCTCTTGCCATTTGCATAGCATCAGTAGCTGTGTTTACTGCTCATCCACTTCTGTTGCTGCCCATCCTGTTGAGCATTCTGGGTAAGCAAAGCTTTTTCTAAAGCTCTTAGAAAATGTCTATTGAATATTTTCCCTACCTCTCTCTGTCTCTCTCTTTCTCTCTGTCTTACACACACACACACACACACACACACTTCCTGCTTCCGGTTGTTGGTACTATGACTTACAATAGCCTTAGTATTGTGATCAGTTCAAAACACAGAACACAGACACTAAACACGGATATGAGAGATATGAGCCCCTTACTGTCCTTTTTTCCCACAAATTGATTACTTTGCCATGGCAACACTGTTGGATATAACACAGATCTGTTTCCAATTTACCATCTTCAATGTCTCTTCTTTATTCTGACCAAGAATTTTAGGTAGACTTGAGAGACTTTCTGTAGCTAAAAAGAGCCTCAACGACCTTAGGAGAAAGATACAAGATACACAAAGTTTTAATATCTCTGGCAGGGGGTGAAAGATGCGTCTAAACCGTCCGACCTTTCAGCTTGGGTGTACCTCTGACATATGGCCTTCACCACTTGCGGATGGAGTCGCCATTCTTTGGTCCTCAGCCCCATCTCAATAGGATGCTTGGTCCAAAATTTGCATGCCCCAGAATGTACTCTAAGGGAAAACAGCTTGGTCTTCGCCTAAAGCAAGATCTGTAGCACCTGCCTGAACAGGTGCTGAACCACAGCCTGCCATGATGACCTCTAACAAAAACATTCTGAACCTGTATATCAGCAGAGTACAGTAAATAAGACACAGATCTAAAAATAGGATGCAACCCCTGCTCTTCTTGGGTACTTAAAAATACTGGCTGTAAAAGCCAGATTCTCTCTGGGATATCTTTCGGAGAACAGAGCTCCTGGGCCAACGCTCTTGCACCCAGTGAACTGCTGTGGCCACACCATGGAGGTGAGGAGGATGGGAGGGAAACTGAATCCAGTAACTCCTTTCTACTGTGTTCAAAACCCACTGTGATACATTTGGCAGTAGACTCCATGCTGCCAAGCAATCTGAGGTATCGTTCTCTCAGCCTGCCTGGTGTCCTGAAACTGCATGCTGGCAGGAGATGGCCAGACAGGAATATGAGAAGATGGGGTCTGGCCCAAGATGTTATCATGTATGCAGACTCTCAAAAAGAAGGCTGGCCCTTAGGAAGAACCTAAAACTGCCCCTTGAAAAGTTTAAAAGGTGTTTTACTATTTATAACAACTAAATCTCTTGAGAAATTTCAAATAGAGAATGATGTCAGTCTGAATACTGACATGAAGTACCTTTTTCGGTTATTCTGTTGAATTGAATTGACACAAGTAATATGTACTGGTTGCGAAAAGCCTTGCTTTTGAAATGTGCAGTTCTGTACCAAATCTCATTTATATGGTAATACAATATGCCAAACATGATTTGGCATTTAGTTTAAAATTTAACTTGCTTTCAACAAGGGAATATCATCACCACAAGTGATTACGCAGGCTGAACAAATATACAAATTATTCAAAATGAAAGGACACTTAGAAAATTACTCCACTCCTATGGGCCGAACTAAACAAGGAAATAGATTTTAGAAATGGTGCAGTGATCATTGAATTCAACACAGCCTCTTTCTGACACAATGACATTTACTCCTAATGCATTTCCTGTAATTTTGATACATGGCATTCAGGTGACTAAAGGAAGAGTAACAATATGATAAAAGTTCAGCAACATTTGTTTGTCAGTTCTGGTTGGAATGCTCAATATAAGTCTCCTCACACTTACTTTTATTAAGACAACTACATAAAACCGCATCTATAACCACTGTATAATTACACATTTAAAAATGTGCTAAAAGGGTTTTGCCATAGAAGAACATTTCTGGTTCATCAAAGAACCTTTCAATCAAAGGTTTTAAAAAGATCAATTTCTTTCTCATCTTTATATGGCCTGTAGAACTTGTAGTTTTTCCCACTACAAAGAATCTTTTGTGCAGCAAAAAGGTTGCACAAAAGTGTACAGTACATGACAAATGCACACCACTGGTAGGGCTGTCAGTCTCTCTCAGGTCATAAAAATGTGTGGTCATAAAGTGAGACCAAAATAGTAAGTGTTTGAGCAGACAATACAAAACCTAGTAACAACATCCTATTGACTTTGATTAAGTTAATAAGATGAGCTGATCCACTTCTGAACTACAGTTGCATGTACAGGTCTATTTGTGAGACACAATTAGTTAGTTTAAATGCCTGTCAATTCCAAACAGTAAGTCAAATGCTTTGTAAAATCTATCTATTGGCAGGTATGGTTTGTCTGGTAGTGGCAGTGATGTATTGGCTTGGCTGGGAGATGGGTGCAGTAGAAGCTATCTCACTCTCCATTCTGGTGGGATCTTCGGTGGACTACTGCTTACATCTAGTGGAGGGTTATCTGCTGGCTGGAGACACTGTGGCACCAGGACTGACGGATCAGAGTTTGGTATTACAGTTTATTTACTTAAAAATGAGTCTAAATAGGTTCCCTGTGACATTGTAGTGTTTTTTATGGTTAAATATTTTTCCGCATGCCAGTTTAATGTGCATCTCACAATATAGGCTGCTACTGTATATTATTTATAATTTGATCTCAAATGTGCACATGGTGTACTCAGGTGAAAATCTGCTTTATAAGTTTTGCAATTTGGTTAGTGTCACAGAAATTATATAATTTAAATGAATTTTTAAATGTTAAAAGATTGTTACTGACTATACTACATATAGTATATACAGTAGTATACTACATATACATATTATATACTTCCCTATAGTATACGTATACGTTCCTGATTGGTAGAGGTGGTTGCATAGTGGTTAAAGCTCTGGGCACGTAGCATCAAAGATCAAAGGTTGGATCCCAGGTAGGGATGATGCTTGAACTGTTAACCAACAGAGACTTCCCATTACTATTGTCCCTTGAGCAAGACACTGAACCCCAAAGCACTGCTGGGAAGTCATTTTTATAAGTGCAATATAAGGCATCCTAAATCAAATAATAGCATCTGCTAAATAAGAACTAACCTGTTCATGAAACCGGCTATATGCATCAGGTACAGTTTATCCTTTTAACAATTCTGTAAGGCACTATAAATAGACATTTCTGCAGCCTGTACACACAATGCATTTTAATGTTCTTGGTACATATATGAATACATTTTAAATCTGCATTATTATTTTTACCAGCCCTTATTAATGCATTATGAACATTTTTTAAACATATACATATTGTAATAGCACACAAGTCTTATTGCATTACATTTTATCACAATAAATCACATGATTATCACTCATTTGCATTGATCTTTAAATGTGTTACCATATGTATTACAACGTATTATAATTGTGTTTACACTTTGTTATGAAACTACGTAAATATGTATTACATGATTTAAGTTTATAACAGACAATGAAACCTTTATAATGCATTATACAGTATATACAAGCATTAGGTTGTTGACTTGGGTCAAGTGTGCATGTTTGATTTAAGACACATTTATCAGCATATTGATGTAATGACACTTTCTCAAGCTTTTTGTCTTTCTGATATTGTTCCTTTGACTAGTTGGCTTTGAAAAGATGCCTTACCAAAATGAAGATATATGCAAATTTAATTGCTGACAGTTGTAAAACAGATCAACCTTCACCACAGAATTAAACATGATTAGCCATTCAGACATTCATGATTAGCTATTTTTAATTTGGAGTAGGCCTATCAGACAAACAATTCAATTTGCGAACACGACTCGGTTAAAGCCTAGCATAGAAAATGTTTGAATTTAGAATAAAATCTGTTCCCAGTCGTATTAAATCCTAACCCAAACTTCTAGCAATGTATAGTGGTCTCCATGGTTACTGTATAGCTGTATGTATGTAAATTTTTATTCATGTTTTTTTTACATATATAATAATTTGGGTTTAGCAACAAATATTCCCAACTTTTAATTAATTTTTACTTACAGGAGTTCACCAACCGGCAGCTACGGACCCTTGAAGCAGCCAATCACGTTGGAGTCGCAATAGTGTCAAGTGCTGTCACCACTGTGATTTCCACTATTCCGCTCTTTTTCTGTGTCATTGTGCCTTTCGCAAAGTTTGGTCAGATTGTGGCCATCAACACAGCCATCTCCATTGTGTTCACACTAACGGTTACAACTGCTCTACTGGCGACAATGGGACCAACGACCTTCACCCGACCCCCTGGAGCTGTGCTCAAAGCTGCTGTGGTTGTCCTCATAGTGGGTGCCTGCGGAGGGCTCTTCTGGTGGACTGGAACACAGTTTGCTCCTGACAGACTGATATAGTGGTGATATCAACCAATCACACAGCAAATTCACTGCTGTGGTTACATACCAAGAAAACAAATTTTAGGTGGAGTTGCAATGTGCATTGATGTCCTTTATTTATGATATGCTGAGGTAACATGACAGTATGAACATAAACTCATTTAAAGTTTTACTGAAATTTTGAACAATATGAGATATTTAAACTAGGTGGTACACTGTCACACTGAAATTAAGAAAACGTGTGTGTGAATAGTTAGTCTGTTTGAAGGTACAGAGTCTTCACAGAACCAGATAATTTATGTTGAAGACATCTGAAAAACACCCTCAGAATTCTTTATAAGCTATAAATACTATGTAAGTGAAGTCAGTCTGTCAGGGGTTTACATTTTATGTTAATGTAGGACTGAAAAGATTCATGACTTAAACTAAAGTGACTCAGAGGGGACATGAGGATATGTTTTACACTGGTTCTTATAAGAAGTGTGATAAAGCCCTGGGGTCTATAAAGAAGGAAAGAATATGAATTCTGTGAATTCTTGCATGTGGAAGAACAAAAATCCCAGGAAAAGAAACAAGAGGAAGCAACTTAGCAATTCTATTTTCCAATTCTGATGTGCATCAATAAACACTATTGAGTAACTCTTTATTTTAGTGTCTTTGTTACACGTTACATGTAGTTACTATAGCAATAACAGTTAATTATGCATAATTACATGCAAATAATCCTAAACCAACCCTAATCCTAACCCTCACCCTATAGTAAGTACATGTTGTTAAAAAATATTACTCAGTACTTAAATGTATAAGTACACTGTAACAAAGACACTAAGCAATACTGCTAAAGCCATAATTCTATATGGTAATACTGTAACACAAGGGAAGTGCTCAAGACAATATCTTAAACATTTCCACACACATAAATAACTGCAATAATGTAATTGACGGCACTATCAAAAGGAATTGACAATGAGAAAATGAATTACTGCAGGTGGTACGAAGTCGCCAAATAGCAATGTTCATATTCCTTTATTTTCTGCACAACTAATTAACATCTGAAAGATGCAGCCAAAAAAGATAAAAGTACAACATGTGTTTTTGCTATAACAGTGACCCAAGTCAAGGTCTTGGAAAGAAAGTCAGATGCTATGTGGCTTAAAAACACCATATTGGTTTCTTTAGAAGTCTGCCCTTGAAGAGTTGAAGAAAAATTATATGTTGTTATATGGCTACACCATATGTTTGAAAAATAAGAAGTGGCCAAGGACAGACTCATAATGGTGAACAGTTCTGTATAATATGGGGGATACATTAACAGTAATATATGACAGTAAATTACTGTAAAATGTCCGTAGTAGTCGGATTATGTATATAAATTAAACCTGATTACAGTTTACAGAGATTACAGTACCAATTTTACCCCTCAACCTTAGGGCACTTAGCGGTATTCCAAGGTAAATTGTGAAAAAGTGTTTGTTTTTCTGTGAAATGTTAGGGGCCTTGTCTGGATTTTTGTATAATGAAACTGTCATAAAAAGTTATGGTAGATTTAATGGTGGTTTGTTTATAAGATTCTTGTAAAAGAAGAGTTTTACAATGTTGTGCTTCTAATGTAGTTTGTTAAAAGCTCCCAGTGAAAAAAAATGTACGTTTGTGTTTTTGCGTGCCGAACGGACCCACTTAACCCAATGTGATTTTTATCTGTTTTATTTATTTACCTGTTTATTTGTCAGTTATCTTTCTTATGAAATACACACGCAGACACAAAACAGCAATGATCACTGACCTTCAGTTGCATTGGTCCTTTAACCAGCAGTCTGGAAATAATACACCACTTCACCATCAATTCACTTTTACCACAGATACTCACTGTCCTTGTAATAGCTCTCCACTGTGCTTGGAATAACCTCTGCATTCAGGAATTTCCAAACCTCTTAAAGAGAGAGTTCACCTTCACTAAGAGAGGTACAACTATATATATGTGGATGTTCTGGTCATTAAAAAAAGTTTTTTTTTTTTTTTTACAAATTTTTGATTTAGCCATTATTGATGTCATAGCAAAGAATGACAGAAACGCAAGCAATTCTAGCTATCGAACTGTTATTGAAATGTTTATACATTTACACAATTACAAACCAACATGTTGGTTCTCAAGGGTAAATTTCACAAAAAAACAGGTCATATTTCAACCCAAAACAGAAAAAATTGTCATGAAAATACCATACAAAATAAATAGTCATAACAATGCAAATGTATCCTACGGGTTCTTAAAAGTCTACAGGTTCTTAAAAACCATTCATATTTTCTTTTGTTTTGGGATGAAATTTGACCCAGACATTTCTTGGCGGTTTTAATGCGATTAACCTGAAAAGGATTTATGATTGACACAACATGATTCTTTATGAGTTTAAGGGAAAATACATCAATCAAAACGTAAAAAAAAAATACTCATCTCAAAACAACTGTTGTCTTCGCTCACGTAGCACACGTTCGTCTGTAAAAGATCTACACAACTTCATACTCAGTAAAACACTTAGTTGCCTTTATTTAGCTTCTCCTATCAATTCTGCTTAATTTTTAATGCTGGAAACGATAGATAGACATTAATAATGCACTGTGGTGAACATCCATAATTGATGATCTGTTCTATAGCAAATGCAATGCTGATAATGTGATTTATTTGAAAATCCACTCAGTCATCAAGATGCACAGGGAAACCAAACTCCATCCTCTCTCCGTCTGTATGAATTTCAGCTCAGACCTTGAAACCATTCTGAAAATAATTACGTTTTTGCCCTTAACAAAATGTAGGAATGTATTGTGATGCTGGACCACTGCAAGGCTCTCCACATTTATAATAGCAAACAAATCTTCAAAAACAACTACATGATAAAGCACTTAAGTATTGACTTAATGGTTAGACTTTTTCTAACATAAGATCACATTTCTTACATAGCGTTAACTAACTGAATTGGTATATTTGGGCTTTTATTAATCTAATTCATTTCCTGAGTCTACAAGACAAATTGTGACATGAAACATTTCAAATGAAAATAACATTTTATGAAATAGATGCACTTGTTAACACTATGTGCAATACATTGGTGAAAATTAGCTATACAATATAAATAAATTGCATCTTTTGTCTGCAATTACACATAGCCTTAATTCTCATCAAGTTATCTACGGTTTAGTGTACTTTGAATACATTAATACATATTTACATACATACATATGATAAAATGCATAAACGTGTACCAAGTCTTATGTGGGAATGCCGATCAGAATGAATTGGTCAAGCATACGCTAATCTGCTGAGGTAACATTTTGTGGTATTACATCGTTTGAAGCTTGCGTTTCCCACTTTCTCCTTAACACAAACAGTATATTTCTGACAGGAAATAACAGGGGCAATTAAAACATTAATAATGCTAAAGAGAATGTGCTTTGATTAGCAAAATGTACAAGTGCTCCACTACCCTAAACAGCTATGCTAGTTAGCATATTCAAATACTAAACTGGGTATAGAGGTTCTCTCAGAGAAAACAAAAAAAAA